>JAWRVZ010000179.1:602500-780000 GCA_037043235.1 Rhodeus uyekii | reverse complement strand
TGTCAAATAAAATTTGCGATCCACAGATTCTGAGACCCCCTGGTACATTTAACCCCTTGTGGACGATGAGCTAACATAACAAGCACTTTAAACTGAAGATAAACTATCATCCAAAAAAGACATCCAAAATTCATGTCTCTTTGAAATCGAGGTCAAATTTAACATATGGGAGATTAAGTGAGATGAAGGTCTAAAGGGGAGAAAAAGATAGAGATTGACCCCAAAAGAGAGGCAAGTGTTTGTGACCTTCTTATAAATGAAGAAAAGAGAGACGGAGAGGAGCAGCAATAAAAAAGATGATGCCTTGAAGTGCTCCAGTGAAGAGGGTAATAAGCAGGAAAAACCTCTCGTCACATGATCACAGCCATCAAAGAGGTACTAGGAGAACAAAGAAAAAAAATCTGATTCAAGGACAGTCATCAGCATGCTAAAAAACTTGTGAAATGTCTTTCTAGTTCAACAAAGAGTCATTTCCATAAAACTGTTCCCAGTTTATCTATTGAACTATGGAATTTGACCTATTCACCTTGCCAGAAGACAAATCTATTGCACAGATGTTGCAGTGTCATACCTCTTGAAACTTACTGGACTTTTCTCACTTATATTTAATAAGTCAATCTGAAATTAGAATTAGAATAACTTTGTCCCAGATGTGAATAACAATTCTTTAGGGGGAAAATGGGTACAAATGTGGATAGCATAGCCCAAATAATTTGGTCTTGGAACAATTTGATGAGAAATGTGGTGGTTGGAGATATGGCTAATCATGTAGTAAATGTGTTCCAGACAAGTTGGGATTTGGTGCTCACATAGATGAGGAGGTTCATATCCAGCTGGTCTCAGCTTCAGATGTCATGCCCACAAACTGTTGGATGAACATCTAATGCATAAAGCAAAAAAACTAAAAGATTTTCAAAGTCGCCATCTGATTGGTTGAATTCTGCAGGATTTCCGTGAGATGTGCATCATGTTATTTAATGGTTTGTCTAGAAACAAAGCCATTGTGTTAAAAAATGACATTGAGTGCTTCTCAGTATCAACTAAACGCTTGTTTTTCAAAACTATGTAAAGTTCATGGACTCTTAAAAGACATTGAAGAGTTTTGCTTGAGGCACTTAAATCATCTTATCTAATTTTATGAATGACCGCTATGCGAACTATTTTTTATTTGCTTTTCTTTCTCGCAATGCCCATCTTGAGGTAAATAGAGAGTATGTAAAATCCAGATTGCATCCAGCCTCTTAAGATTTCAGATGATACCAACTCTGAATCAATATGCACCATTGTTAAATTACTATATAAAGTGGAGTTCACTTATCTCGACTCACGGTTAACTCGCCAATACTATTATGTCAATGTTTTTGAAGTGGAACCGGCAAACTCCCTATTTGTCTTAAAATTTTCTTGTGAGTTATGTCAATTCTTTTACGTCGCTGAAATCTAATATCTCGAGCACAAAAGAGGGACAAATTCACCACTTCACATGGTTATCGCGTGTCACTGCGCATGCACTGAGTTCTCATTGCACGTGGATCGCGGTCAGTGTTACCAACTTAGCTATAACTATACTATATATAACTATATTTAGCAAGTTTTCAGACCACTCTAGCACAAACTTTCAAAAAAAGCGACTAGCGTCAAATCTAACGACTTTATCTGGAGTTATTGGAGACTTTTGAAGTGAAAGCACAGACTCTTTGACAGACAGAAGCTTTGACAGACTCTCTGAAGTGAAAGCACATATTTCTCACTCTTCTCAAAGAGCAGCGAGTGCTGCCGCATCCCCATCCCAAAGCACTCCCAGGCGGCCCGGTCCTCGAGAGAGCAGGAGATGTTCACTCCTCCACGTGCAAATGAATCGCGCATGTGCGGGAAGCCGCCGCTGGCTGATCTCACACACTCACACAAACAAACACATCCCTGCTTCTGTTCTGGTCTGCTCAGCGCCGCTGCGGATTGAAGAGCTGAGGTTGTTAAAAGACGGGATGAAGCTGAATTTGTTGAGAAAGCATATTAGACAGGCACAACGCAAGAAATTATGCAATCTAGTACGTCGTGATGACCTCACGAATATGTTTTGACTGTTTACGCTGTGAGGGAAATTGTGTTTGTAATGTTGGAGAATATAATTAAAGGTTTGTATCGAGAATCGAAGCTGTTTTTTATTGTATACTGGTAAATCTCTGCTGTTAGTTAGTGCACATATGCCATTTTTATAGCATGCCGATAACTTCACCAAATAAATCGCCATATTGGCTGTTGGCTATCTCGATAAACGGTTATCTCAACGCTTTTTTGCAACCCCCGAGGCCGTTGACATAACATTCCACTGTATTGTAATGATTATTTTCACAACTTGTAATAATGACTCATTGTTTCCTGCCTTAAATTAAGGCATTGTTAGCTAACTGTGTGATTTGTATATTTACTTGGACACAGTCTCTCTAAATTGTAATGTAGATATTGTATATTTTCTGTAAAGCAACTATATGCAGAATGAAAAGTGCTATACATATATGAATAATTGAATCTTAAATTAATTATTTAGTAGTTGTGTGCCTGTTATTGCAGGGATATTAAACTGTGATTGATTGCTTTACTTGTCAGTTAGACGGCCTCTGTCCAGCACTTTAAAATCCAGACTGCAACATTTTCCATTTCTCTAGATTTTCATTCTCCATAAAAGCTGTGAATAAAATCAGTATGAAACTGAAATTGTGACCATTTTGACTTTGTGAAACGGCTAACTGAACAAGAAAAAATGTAAGCCAAGACATGATGACATCTGGAATTGATTGGGATGTGGAAAGTGTTTTTTCCGTTTGCTAGTTGTTGCACCGTATCATGTGAGAGAAGCGGGTTGGAATTTGTCAGGCCAGTATTATAGTTTTATGTAAAACATTTTTTTGTAAGTTGTAGATTTTGGATTTTATGGGTACTTTAAAAACTCTCAAGTGCTGTAGGCCAAATCTGAGACCTCAGGTATTTCTTGCCAGAGACAAAAAGCACAATTTCTGACATTATCTCTACTGTTGCTCCGTTTCTTAAGATTATGTCGGTGCTTCTGAGGCAGTAGAGCTGTATTTTAGGACAATAGTCTTTATGAGATTAGATTTACCATGATTCTTCTTAATGGGCTGGCTGGCAAAAATCCCAACTCTCTTTTCTGCATCAAAAAGCTAATGCACCTGTTCCACTTAATGCTGCCCTTAATGCACATTTATCAAGTCACACTACTTTTATTGTGTAAGATGGGATGCAACATATGTGTGGTGCATCAGACTTGCTTACATTATATGCTATTCTGAGAGGATTTATTCCATTTGTTTTTTTACAATCTGTATGTTGAATCAATTACTATGGATTTAACAAACACAACAACACTCAAACGGAATAACACAATGGTTTGTGGTGTTATAAGTACATACAGAAACACAGCAAATCGATGCTAATTTAATGAATGTTATTTCATTCCTCGTCCTTTCAGGTGTGTTGCATGACAGTAATCTCCTTACCCAACTTTTCTGTATTTTCCAATTTGTCTTATTTTCTAGTCGAAAGTGAACAAATTTACTGTTTTGAGCACATCGTGTTGTGTTAGGATTGACTGTTTACTTTTGAAAACATCACGTTTAATGTCAAATAACTCCAATCACAAATCCGCAATTGTTACATGACACAATATCTACAATATACCAATATTAAAAAGCTTATTTTTGATCTAACAGCTAATTAAAGCAAATGATGACAGATTAAGTTTTGTATGAACTATCTCTTTGATATATTCCCAATTAGTTTAATTTGAAATATGCTATGAGCATTTGTTGACTGGTAATAAAAGTGTGCAATTGTGAGTGACTTATGGACACGAAACAGCATGAACAGTATTATCAGGAATATCAAGAGGGCATTTTTACTTGGATATCATATTATAGGGATGACAGAAAAATTAGGGGCAGAGCAAAAGATGCATTGGGATCACAAAAATGGTATCTGGTCCAAGCATGTGGCCGGTGTGATGAATTCTGCATAAACTGCATATAGCCTTTGAGCAATTCCCCATAATCTCCATTGGATAAGTTCACAATGTCATAATTCATCTTTAATCTAATGAGCTTCAACACTAGCATAGCACAAATCAAATTTGGTTAGTGAAGGGAAGCTCTGAAATTTCATTTCAATGAACCTCTCCTGCCATTTTGACATATACAGGAAGGAGCTAATGTGATTTACTGCGGACACCACATGAATTATCTCCAATAATTTGAATTAAATGTGCCAGGTCTTGTGCTACTCTTTTTAGCTAATTAAAGTTCAGAGATAGAAAAAGGTATCAGAAGGTCATCAGAAGGTTTTCTTTTTTATATTATGTATTTTGTATTTTATTTTAAAGAAGAAAAAACTTGAACTGTGCACATAAAAAAGATTAAGATCGCTCATGAAGGAGGAATAGTTTAGCAAAGTAGACAGCTACTATAATTTGCACATCAATTATACATCTGGTGCAGCATTGTAGACAGCAGGCTAATATTCTCTAACCGGTACTTTAAAAACATAACTGTATTTTCTTGCCCTACGGTGTCATGGTGTTGAATTTGAGTGGAATGTACATAATGCTTTAAACATTGAAGTTAAGTGATCTCAGGTCATCGTTTAGCTCATCTATTGACTGCCAATGTAATAGTTATCGCTGATACTTGATGCAATTGAAGAGTAGCACCATAGGGGATAATACATAGAGTCCAAAAAATAAAAAGACAGAATTACTTGTTGGATGAGCCAATACGCAGCTTAAATCATGTTTCATACGCTACTGTCCCCAATAAAGAGCTGAAGGACTCTGAATATGCTGAAGAAATTGAATTGCTTTGCCATTATCATAATGCTGCTATTACATTTGGGAAAAGAACAGTTTCTTCAGTTCAGACTTTTGGGATCTCATTTCAAAGCCCAGGCCTATTAGATCTGATTAAGAGGGATTATCTAATGCTGTGTGATTTATAAGCTCCTCAAATCTACGGACTTGAATATGTCATGTAACCGTTGTGATGAGCCGGAACAATTTAGGAAAAGCTACCTTCTCCGTCTTCAATATTTAGTATATTAAATTATATAAACGTGTGAATGTGTGTGTATACATAGTGTATTACTTGAGTAATTCGTCTTGAAATCAAATTACATTTTTCAAGTAACAATACTGAAAGATACTATTCGGAAATCCATTGCCGCTTGAATATATATTATTTTATTTTTCCTATTTATACCTATATCCTTTTCTTTTTCTTATTTTTCATATGCTTCTTTGTCTTATTTTTCATGTTATTTTCCTTTCTGATTTGGATGATTTGTAAAGAGTGATTTATAATCAAGTTAGGGATTTTTATTTAGTTAAAACCTTTCTTTACTTTTCTGTAGTTTTCCATTGAGTAAGGATGAATATTGTCAGCACTTCTCAACAGATAGAACATGTTATCAGAATGTTTTGGTTGAGAGTTGAAGCCTGAGCCGAGTTCAGCCTTGGAGAAGCTGTATATATGTGTGTGTGTGTTAATATGGTCTGTATTGGTGAGGTGATTAGCTGGCACCATAAAACGTGTTGTTCTCGACAAGCCACGTCACGAACCTCTCAACCATGTGATAAACGAAGATATGCTTCAGACTGTCTGCGCTTGTGTGGAAAATTACTAGTTTTGTTTTTCTTGCTTGCTTTCTCTCTTAGCCAATCAGAATAATTTAAACGTCATCATTGACGTAGTTAGCACCCTCTGTTAGAGTATAATTGCTGTAACAATGTTATTGTAATTGGGGCGGCCTACGAACTCCTTGTGAGACGTGAAGCTGGCTTCTGCTGATGAAACTGCAAACTAAACTTCACTAAATTTTTATTATTTGACTACACTCCTGACTCCTGGTCTTCATTCAACATATCTGGTCCTCGGGTCTTAACTGTAAATACAAAATACATATGTAAATACATATGTATGTGTGTGTGTATATGTATGTGCAATATGATGCAACAGGAGAAGGGCTTTATTCGATATAAACTAAAAATACAAACCAAATCCACCTCTCGGAGGAAAACAAACTTGGCTTGGCTTGACAATAAACGATACAATGACAAAAATATGACGACAAACCAGCACAGGACAGCAAACACAGGGAGATTAAACAGTGAAGAAACTAGGCAGGTAATAAGGGAGGACAGGTGGGGCAAATCAACCCAATGATGAGGAAACAAGACAAGCGGGGTTACACAATGACAGGAGAGCACAGGGCACAAGAAACATACATGACAAGCCATGTGCTCAGACAAAACATGACATGAACATGTAATGAGAACTCATAAGCACATGTCCACACAAAACAAGATGAAATGAAAGCACACAGCCAGTGAAAACACAAGCTACATGCAATAGCACAAGAAACCTGTCCGAAACCTGACACAAAACCAAAACTGAACAAGACCGAAGTGCCGGGAGACAAACATCACGCCCCGTACACAAGACACAGACAGGAGAGCTTACACACGAAGACACGACAATACGTAAGTGTCAGGGCTCTGTCACAAAAACATGAGAAAACTAGACCGACGTGACAGAACCCTGACAATATACAGAACTGCTTCTCAGTATGCTGCATGTAATACATTTCTGCATGACTGACAGTTTAAACACCAAGGTAATTAGCATCATCATAATTGGTATGGCAGTATTTGCAAACCCATGCTGAGAAATAACCATTCAGTATCCATTATGAGATCTTCAAGTCAAATTAAGCATTTAAAATTAAACGGATACAAACCACTGTTGCACCTGCAGATAGGCGCAGAAATTAGTTTTGAGAAGAGTGCCTTTGACGTTTCTCTCATCAAAATCTAACCCGAGACCTAAAAAGACCCCTAATTTTGCAGTATGCCTGTTTGTTACGCTATCACTGTAGACTGTTTTTTATGCCGATCACTGATTTGGATAATTTGGACATTAAGTTTTGTCCTTTAGGGAGGAATGAAGGAAAGAAACACACTAAAATCAGCCATCCATAGTTTATTTGTCATTGTAATGTCTCTACAATGACGTGGCGAATTTATTGTCATCTTTAGACACCTGGTAGAACTACCAGAACGGTGAACGTAGTGAAGCAATTTTACCTGTGCATAGAAAAATTGTCTCGTGGGTTTTCATCATATGATCTGCTTCTAATAAAACATGTATCAGCTGATATCTATCAGTGGCCAACAAAAAAGCACCCTTAAAATACATAGTCTCATATGTATACAATACTTGCATACAATCTCAAGTTTTCATACATATTGTTATACTGTATATATTATGCTTAAGATACCATCATGCTTACTTTTTTCTAATAATCATATGATTTTGTATTATTCACATCATCAAATTCATTTTAAAACACCACCTTGTAGCACAGAACCTGATTTCACCAAGTTCATCATCTTTGTTGATCCTGGAACAACATTCCAATCAACCCGACTGATTTGAGTGACAGCTTTATAATGTCAAGTTTAGGCTTCTAAATGTGCTTCTACATCAGTGCTTCTACATCAGTGCAAAAATAAATTTTTCCTCATGTATATCATAGGTTTTCCTATATGTGTAGTAACATTTCTCTCAGTTGTTTGTGTAGACCCGTGCAGCACTCAGAATGAAGAAATGAACAGGGAAGAATAGGGAAGGGCAAGACTTACGATTATACACTCACCTAAAGGATTATTAGGAACACCTGTTCAATTTCTCATTAATGCAATTATCTAATCAACTAACCAATCACCAATCTAACCAATCACATGGCAATAGCTACAATGCATTTAGGGGTAGGTCCTGGTCAAGACAATCTCCTGAACTCCAAACTGAATGTCAGAATGGGAAAGAAAAGTGATTTAAGCAATTTTGAGCATGGCATGGTTGTTGGTGCCAGACGGGCCGGTCTGAGTATTTCACAATCTGCTCAGTTACTGGGATTTTCATGCACAACCATTTCTAGGGTTTACAAAAAATGGTGTGAAAAGGGAAAAACATCCAGTATGCGGCAGTCCTGTGGGCGAAAATGCCTCGTTGATGCTAGAGGTCAGAGGAGAATGGGCCAACTGATTCAACCTGATAGAAGAGCAACTTTGACTGAAATAACCACTTGTTACAACCGAGGTATGCAGCAAAGCATTTGTGAAGCCACAACATGCACAACCTTGAGGCGGATGGGCTACAACAGCAGAAGACCCCACCGGGTACCACTCATCTCCACTACAAATAGGAAAAAGAGGCTACAATTTGCACAAGCTCACCAAAATGGGACAGTTGAAGACTGGAAAAATATTGCCGGGTCTGATGAGTCTCGATTTCTGTTGAGACATTCAGATGGTAGAATCAGAATTTGGCATAAACATGGATCCATCATGCCTTGTTACCACTGTGCAGGCTGCTGGTGGTGGTGTAATGGTGTGGGAGATGTTTTCTTGGCACACTTTAGGCCCCTTGGTGTCAATTGGGCATCGTTTAAATGCCATGGCCTACCTGAACCTTTTTTTCTGACCATGTCCATCCCTTCATGACCACCATGTACCCATCCTCTGATGCTACTTTCAGCAGAATAATGCACCATGTCAAAAAGCTTGAATCATTTCAAATTGGTTTCTTGAACATGACAATGAGTTCACGGTACTAAAATGGCCCCCACAGTCACCAGATCTCAACCCAATAGAGCATCTTTGGGATGTGGTGGAACGGGAGCTTCATGCCCTGGATGTGCATCCCACAAATCTCCATCAACTGCATTACGATATTGTCACAAATGCCAACGAAGTTCCCACCAGCGACCACCGGAGGTCACACTCTCCAGAGTTCTAACTCACTTGGACTACAATTCCCATACTCCCACTGTCCTGGACTGATCACCCCACACCTGGTACTCATTCCCACAGACTATTTAACCCTGGCCATCCCACAGATCAACGGGAAGTCTTGTTTGCCCTGGCCACAATTCTGAGCGTTCTATTCCACTGTGTTTATCTTGCCTGTGTATTGACTCTGCCTTGTTCATCGTTCACGACCCTATTCTGCCTGCCTCCTGTTTATTGTTTTGCCTGTTCTCTGGATTCTGATTGTTTGCTGCATACCCTGACCTTCTGCCTGTTTCTGACCATTCTCTGCCTTGCCCTGGACATTGCTGTTTGCCTGGTTATTCGACCTCAGCCTGTTTGTACCACTGACTCTGTTTATCTCAAATAAACTGCAAATGGATCCTAACCTGCCTGAATCCTCGTTACAGATATCCTATTAATATGGGCCAACATTTCTAAAGAATACTTTCAGCACCTTGTTGAATCAATACCATGTAGAATTAAGGCATTTCTGAAGACGAAAGGGTATTAAACAGTATTAGTAAAAACACTTTTTGAGCGGAGAAGCACTTGGCTTTAATAAAAGAAAATCATTTTGTTCAACAATTTGTCTATAAAAGTAAACACAAAGGGCTGCGCTCAACTGTCTTGTTTTCGAAATGCAAATGATGTTTCCTGAGGTGTCTCTGCTGAGCATCTGTGTCTCAGAGAAGCATGCCCGTACAACGAAGCACAATATATGTCAGCTTTAGTAAGAAGAAACTCTCCCCTATCTACTGCTAAGGGGAAACTGTTACACCTTGTGTGTGACTCAGAACTTTCATCTCACACATGCCTGTCAGTGCACTCTTGACGGCAGGATTGAGATTACACGGATTTTAACCTCTCATCTATAGCCTTCTCTTCTCGCTCTCCCCTCATAACCCAGGAGTCATGCATGGGTAAATTCTGCCACTTCTGCCTGAACTTGCCAGAAGAAATGAGAGTTTATGAGTCACTTCTGACTGAATGTCTGTGGGTTTTGTTCGTTGCTGACAGAAATTCAGAATTAAAGATTAAACGATTTATTTTTTATTTTATCCAAGCTTGATGTTTTCAAAAGACTGTATGATTTTAAAAAGCATTTGTACGTCTGTGTATCACTTTTGGTCATTAGAAAATACTAATAATAGTTTTAAGATATGTATTTATTTATTATTATTAATAATAATAACTATAATGGGGGTTACTTTCTTTTTTATTATATTTATTTTATGTATTGCATGAATATTTTACTATGAATATTTTAATGTTTTAATCATAAATATTTTGGAATATTGGTCTGTTTTAGCTTATTGCTCTTGCTGCTATTTTATCAAAGCAATAAGCAGATTAACGGGCTGTTAAGTTTTTTTAGCATAATAAAGGGGGGTTTAGGCACGTTTTACCGCTCTTACATAACATTGGTTATGGCTTTATTTTAAGATAATGCAGCTCAATGTCATCTCTTTTGAGCTAAATGGATAACAGGCCATTGTGATTTATTTTAAAGGTGGTTGTCACAAGAACATTTTTCTGCACTCATCTGAAATCCTTGAAAATCTTCCTGTCAAAAATGCATTAACATCAAGATTCAAGAAGCATCAAGAGTCACTGCACCAATTTACCATTCCGCATCACTTCAAACCTAGATACTGCTAACATTGTCACGTTGATTGGATAGATATATATGTATATATATATATCTATCCAATATATGTATATATATATATATATGTATATATATATATATATATATATATATATATATATATATATATATATATATATATATATATATATATATATATATATATATAATATTGCTATCCCCTTGCCAGCTCTCTTGGTTAACTCTCTGCCGTTTGAAAGTTTTTGAAAAAATAATTGCATTTTTGCTTGCTGCAAGATCAGATTTTGCCGAAATTTGCTAAGGATGGCCTTATTATTTACTGAATATTATTAGATGAGTTGGTGTGACTTGCATTAAGATGCTGAATAAATAGGTTATAATGAATTTTGGACAATATTTAGTGAATTGCTTACACTATTTACAGTCAACAAGCAACATTTGCATGATGACATTTGAAATAGCAATGGAAGTTTGTTTCTGCCACGGAATACATACAAAAAAGGAAATAAGTTCCATAATGCTTCATGTTTTTTGACCACAGGATGTTAAAACAACTTTTTTGAAGAGTGTAAAGTTGCCAACTTGATCTTTTCAGTATACTTTCAAACTGTGTAACATTCAAAAATGTTCTTCAAGTATGTTAGGTTTGAGTAGGTGCTGGATGCAAATTAGTTTATCCAAGTGTAAGGAATGAATTTTCCCTCATAGCCTTGATACAAATACCGCTAATTGCAGTGGGCTGATAGCATGTGCTGACTTTTGAGAGCTTAATTAGCAAGTGAGTGACTCGAGCAATATCTGAGAGAGGTGTGCATCAACAGCTTTAACAGAAATGTACTATAGTTACTTGATTTGTTGCTTGCCACTTTTTGACAATAATTCTCTCCAAGAAACTGAAGAGCTGCCAGATTAACTGACACTTTTCTCAACAGCTTTATTAGGATGATTTCCTGGCATATCAGTGCACAATGCTCTGCTGTCAGATTTAATCAAACAATCGTAGCTGACTCTGAGCTGGGTCCATCTCAGTCTCCAAACCAGCAAATCCGTGTTAGTCACATCCGTTCCATTGCTCTAATATGGATCCAGCCCAGGCCTGTATTAATTTTTTATTGAATGTTGTGTGCTCGTTATCTTAAAGTTTAGACGTAAGATTTTTATCGCTCCTTAGATCGGTATTAGATCACAATAGTAGCTAATTCTTATGTTATTATGCAAAACATGAAAATTGTCCAGTGAATTGTAATTATATGTAATTGACAAACTATAATTATATTTTTATTAAAGTTGGCTGCATGGTAATTTTGGTGATTAAGCTAAGGTATTTTAAAATGTATGCATATTAAAAGTTTGAAAATATTAAACATTTATAAAAAAATTGTAAAGTCTATTTTGCTCACGCAGACATTTAATGAAATACACAAAACAGTGATAAAAAATATAACAATTTAAATAATGCAAGAAATAAATATTACAATTTAAAATAATTATCTAGTTAATACTAATAATTAATAATTTATTATTTAAATTAGTTTATTTATTCATGTGATCAAATCTGAATTTTCAGCCTCATTACTGAAATCTATGGAAGCCCATTTCCGCCGCATAAAAAAAACAAAAACTTATGACTTAAGTAGAAAGTCGAAATTATTATCTCATAATTTCAACTTAAGTCATAATGAGATTTTTTTCTTATGTGGCAGAAATGGGCTTCCATAGAAATCTGACCCAGGCTGAAACAAATTTCCAGAAATTGAAAAGAATTTGAATAGTGTTACAAAGTGGGGTTCTGGTGTGAGATGCGGAGAGACTGACGAGGAGAACAGGATCTAACTCAAAACTCATTTAATAATAAACAAAAAAAAACACTTTAAATAACAAGTCAAAGAAGCACGCATGTGCATTAAATTGAACTAAACTCAAAACAAGAACCACGGCAGGAGACACGGTAACATCCATACACACAATAACATAAACTTCATTAACAACCGACAAACACAAGGGAAATGCAAGAGTGATTTATACACAAGGGAATTACAAACACCTGGGAGACTAACGATCAGTGATTACATGACAGGTGCAGGGAGTGAAGCAATGACAAGACTGACAGGAAGTCACAAAGAAGACCCAGACAGACAGGAACCAGTGTTACAAATAGGATTTCAAATAGGATATTTTAGGTTCTTGATGTGTTTATGGTTCATTGTTTGAAATTATTTTTGGGATGCTTGTTCCCCGATTCCTTTGACGATTTCCACTGCCTCTTCTTTGACCACATTTTTTGGGATAAAATATAAATTCATGAGGCTTATGTCACTGCCCATTCAAATATACATTGAGAAAAGATCGTTAAACTCTTTTTGTATCACTGTTTTAAAGGGATGGTTCAACCAAAAACAAAATAATTCACCCTCAAACCATCCAATATGTAAGAGACTTTTCTTATTCAGTCGAGCAGAAAAGATGATTTGTATCTAAAACAGTGGTCCTTGGTGATGCGTATAATGCAAGTCAGGCCTGTGCAAGAAACTGAACATTATTTACAAGATTATTACCTGTAATCCACAGCCTCTGCAAACGGTCTGGCAGTCTATGACATATGCTCTGGAGCAAACTCTCATGTGAGCTGACGCTGTGTTTGTTTACAACAAATAGAGAAGATGCATGTGTTGTATTGTTAATCAAAGTGGCTCTTACTCATGTTGCTAACTACCTTATCATACTTGTCCTGGATGCAGCAACCTATATATGCATGATCACAATCGGGAAGATTTAATCTTCTTCTGACTCTCAGTGTGTCATTATTAGGGACCAACCAAATTCACGATTTCACGGCCGTGACATTTACCCAACAAGCGTGAAATAGTGAAATTTTTATTGAAGATAAATATTTTTTACTGATAAAGAGTATACCAGGAGCAGATGATCGTAGCGTCTTAGCCGAGTTTGCAGTCTACAAAACAGCAGCAAAAGAAGTTCCGCCGGATACGAGTATGACAGCATTCTGGTGTTCGCACAGCAGTCGGTTTCCTCTGCTGAGCCAGCTGCATTACGCTACCTTTCTGTACCAACGAACAGTGTTGACGCGGAGAGAAGTGTCAGCCAGTACACAAACGTCAATGCACCGCAGCGATAGAATATGTCAGCAACCACGTTGGTCGGCCAAGTTTTGACCACGAAAAACTAAACTATTTCATTAATGTCACGTGGCATTGCGGAGTGTGTGGCTACGTGCGTTGTAGTCGTATTTTGTTTCCTTTTTGTTTTTTAATACAGGTGAACAGTCGAAAAGTGGTATTTTAGAATACAAAACAGCGGGTGTGACAGCAGATGGACTGATTGCAGTGATTGGTGCCTAAAAATTGTACCCGTGAATTTTCCATGTAATCGAGTGTTTTTTTAAAAACCTTCCATGAAATTGCGAATTTTTACCCGTGAATTTGGTTGGTCCCTAGTCATTATGCATCAGGAAGCTTGTACTGCAGATTGTTGTGGCCGCGCTGAGGACCATTGGCGACGACTGGATTACTGGTAATAATTTTATAAATAATGTTCAGCTTCTTGTACAGTCCGATAGTTTCGTTTCATAAGACCTCATTTCTTGGCTCTCAATGTGACGGTTGACTTGCATTATAGGAATCACCAAACACCACGATTTCAGCCCAAAATTATTCTTTACTGTCCAACTTAAGAAAAAGTCCAAGGGTGAGTAAATTAACACCGAATTTTCAATTGTCCCTTTATAATTTGTGAATTTTATGTAAGTAGCAACTTAATGGAATACAGTGATCCCTCCTTTATCACAGTTAATGTGGACCGGAACCCTTGTGATAGGTGAAAATCCATGAAGTAGGATTGGCCCCCCTAGGAATTTCCATATATCTGTGTGTGGGTACCAGAATGTTTCAAATGTGTATATTTATACTATAAATATATTTGAATTAAATGTATTTAATTCTAAAACCTTAATATCATACATTTACTCTCTCTCTCTCTCATTCAATACATATTATGGTGTTCTACACTCATCAATGACAGTAGTGTCTTGAGACTTGACTCCAGTAATGACGACGATGACAGAACTGTGCAGTTCGATGAATGTGATGATGAATGATGATGATGGTGTTATTGCACTGGTATAATGAGGCCTTTAAATCTGTTCGGGAAGCCAGTTGGATCATCAACATTTGCTTCTGAGAGAGGCTTCCACTCCACTCATGCTCTCATTCGTCGATCTCGCGCCGAGAACCAATCACGTGTCTTGTTTGAGTGCCGTGGGCGTGTACAAATCCTCTGAGAGAGTTTCTCTCTTTATCTGGCATCCTGGGAAACCGTTTCTCTCACATCACGATGAAGCAACGCTGCTTTCCGCAATACGGCTGCCGTTATGGTGGTATTTTTTTATGAATATTTTTGAAAAATCTGCGATGCACTGAGGCCACAAAACTTGAACTGCGAAGTTTACTGTAGTTCACCCAAAAATTTAAATTATGTCATTATTTACTTGATAATGAGGGTTAGTAATTAAAGAATTTAACTTTAACAGCAAGTAGAGACTTTCGCTTTCTTGTGCAAAAACTATCAAAATAAAAAGTAACGATGCAAAGTTGCACTTTTTAGATTGTTTTGTGTATTTGTTTTAATATGCTACATAAATAGAAGATGGGTCAATACATAAGTTCTTTTCGTCGTATTTACTTTGTCCAATTTTATTTTGAATGTATGCTTATGTCAGTGTGTTGTGTAGGAGGACGATGAAGGCATGGAACAAAAAGAATTAGCTGAAATATATTTAATCATAAACTCAAAATAACACTCAAATTTATTTTATTTGTTGTATGCAACATAATAGAAAATATATCAGTAGCATATGGCAATAATATGTTTCATCATATATGTGAGAAAATGATTGAAATTCTAGATATGAATAGTAGAAAGAGAGAGCGAGAGAGAGTGCTTGTGAGTATGCGTGTGTGAGTGAGTACCGTCTACAAAATGAGCTGGCTCCTGATCCAGCATGGTTCTGGACCAGGACTAGCAGTGTCTGAGCCAGATGTGAGCTAGATGATTTTTGTTATCTAGTATTGCATATGCTTTGAATTCATGGTTTTGGTAAAACTTTATTGTGATGGCCCGCTTTAGACATTCTGCCAACTACGAGTGACTTTGCAACTACCTGTCAATTGGCGGTCATGAGAGTATTAGTAGACTGCCTGTATAATATCTGCTAAATCTTTATTTTGATGGTCCACCAACAAACATTCTACTAACTATAAGTAACTTTGCTATTCTGCTAACCCAAACCTGAAATAATAATCCTAACCTAACAGTCTACTACAGTCAAACAATACTCCGAGGGCTAGTTCATGTAGTTGCAAATGTTCTTATAGGGTGATAAAGTGGACCATCAAATACATTTTCAAAATATCTGCAAGAAAACTTTAGTGTAATGACTAATACAAATTTGATGTAACCATCACATGTACTGCCCTGAATATGCTATTTAACATAGAGAAACAGATGTTTACATATAGTCCACCAGACAAAATAATAGCTGACCAACATTAAATATTCATAAACTATAATTCACAAAGGCCATTACTTTTTTCGCTATATTATAACATATTGGGGAACTGAAAGGATTCTCTCTACAGTAATATATAATGTACTGTTTTATTTTGTTTGTTTTTCTGCAAGTTGACTATTTGGCTGGAAAAATATTGTCAGATATTAATAAAATATTACAAAAATTAAGTAGTGATTTTGTAGAACTTTTTCTAGAGACTTTATTAAAAATAAACGATATCCCATTTCTTTTTTTTTTATTATAAATTGTTTCTCTCTCCTCGCTCCTATCCCCTTGCGTTTTTTGCTTTGTGCCCCAAAAATAAGAATTTTTATTAATTCAGAACAAAACATTCTCTTCATATAAAATATATATTCAAGTCATTTCAAGATGTATTTTTTAAATAAATTAATAGATTCAGACAATCAAATCAGGACCGTATCATTGACATTTTGAGGCAATGATCCTTTTTACTAATGCCAAAAAATGGAGATGCGTCAGCTATTGAATACATCACAAGTATCACATTTGAATGCTGTTTGAACAAGAAACAAGTGTGATGTTTGGGTGGTACAGGATAAAAATAGTGTTGTTTCCTGTGAGTTGCATCTGAGCTGTTTAGACCCTGTGTATTCGAAGGGCCTTTTCTTGTTAGCATGGAAAACATTCAGTGCAGACATACAGGCTACTATTTTATCTAACAATGATTGTCAGGATAGATTAAGCTCATTGTAAGCCTCATCCATGTGGCTTCTAAAGCATGTCTTTGCATTCTGAGAACCAGAGCTGCCTTCTCAAAGCATCCCCTGTCGGCCTGTGGGCTTTCATTGAATTTACTGCCTCTTCCACTTCATCAAACGCTTTTAGACCTCTTGATCTTGACACTTCAGCTCGCCGGAACTTTTTAATACAGGAGAGTAGCCTGGCGTATTGCAGTTTCACATATACATGATGTGTGTAATACAGTCAAAGTGTGGGTAGTGAGTGGATGCAACCTTTTCTTTGTGCTGTGAGGCAAATAAGGTGCATTCCTCTGGGTGCTAGAGACGAGCATGTGAGTACAATTGTAGATTCAAGAGCAAAGCGGAGGAGGACTTCACTTCGTCTTGTTTAGTGGTTACTCGCACTCTAGAACAACTTGACATTGATGCTTCAGTTGCGGACACCCAATCAGTGGTTCATTCATGCTTGCGTGGCTTCGCTCATATGTGCTCGGCCAACACAAGTGCCTACCGGAGACGATTTACAGCATTTTCAGGCCAGCGTTTGGTCATCTGTCTTGACCGCTGCATAGCTCCAAAATAAAACAATCAACAGTGCGTTAATAATCACGGGTAAACACGCAGATGGATCAAGAGTTCAGTTCAGAGAACAATTATGAGGAAATAGACCCCAGCTGTAGAGTGAATGAGGTTTGGATGAGCGCAGAGCTCTTGAGTATGAAAGAGCACAAATGGCTGGAGTGACATTGCCAAGGTCACATCCAGTAGTGCCAGGAAGTCCAGCTCTTTAATCATGAGACTCTCTAACGTCTGGCCCGGGGCCTGAGCTCAGCCTCCCTCCTCTGTATGTTTGAAAGGGTCCTTGAAGCGATGGATTTTGGCTCTTTCAGCACATAGATGTATGCCAGTATCATAAAAACGCCTCTGCGTATACGGTGCTTTACAACGTCCTGTCAGACGAAGACAAATGCTCTGTCCGCTGTGCTCTCTTGTGTTATCAAATCATCAGAATATGAAAAGCATCTGTACTGGGTTTTGGTTTGAGGCAGTCTTAGTCTTTTCTCCGGTTTACTAACGTAAATGTGTCAAGGCTTATACTGAACTGCAGTGCTCTCACAGCACTCACAGGTATTTTTATAATCCTTACATAATGTGCAATGTCCTCAGGCTGAGGTATTTAAGAACACCCAGTTATGGAGAGACGTGCTGTATATATTTGTACATTTGAAAGCCAAAATGTCTTTGAAACATTATTTTTTATAACACATTCATGCAATTTGTTCAGTAGTTCAATTCAGGATTGAGATGG
Organism: Rhodeus uyekii; assembly: GCA_037043235.1. Lineage (NCBI taxonomy): Eukaryota > Metazoa > Chordata > Actinopteri > Cypriniformes > Acheilognathidae > Rhodeus > Rhodeus uyekii. The sequence goes on along the minus strand of JAWRVZ010000179.1, from coordinate 761,898 downwards.
GAAAATTGGGTTCTGAACTGTGCATAAAAAGAATTAATGACAGGTAAAGGATAACTTATCCATGAGTTAGTTGGCATGTAGTTGCAAAGTTGCTTGCATTATAAAATAATGTCCTAAAGTATTCCACAGATGAAAGAAAGCCATATAGTTTTGTTTGGAACAATGAACGAATTTGATTTTGATGTGAGCTATCTCTTTAAATCTCACTTGATATGTGATCAGTTAAAATTATTTATTTATTTTTGGCATCGTTCATGTCAAGCCTGGTGTGATTGTGTATTCATACAAAAATACGTGAATAATATTTCAGTACTATGTTGAAGGGCAAGATTGGTCACTGAATAATTCGATAATAGTATTTATAAAAAAAAATATTATTGTAAAATAGTTTTGTTTTTCTCTGTTTAAAATGTAGATAGTCTATAAATAGCCAGAAAATTATTAGGGGTAAAAAATTATAAACTGTGTTCTTGTCTTAATCAGATTCATTACGTTATAAGGCAATGGTAATGGTTTGTTTAGTGAGGTCGGAATTGGTAAAACATTTCAGCTATACATCTTTCGTCCTTTCCACTATAAAGAGGCAGTCTAAACTAAAGTTGCTAGTTGGGCAACTAAAGAGGCAGATAAACTTACTTGCTTTGAAGACATATGTTTTTGTACATATGCCGTAGAGCAGTCCTTCCCAACTGTGGTCCGCAGACCACTAGTGGTCCGTGAGGGTACTGCAGGTGGTCCGTGGAAAGGCAAAATAAAATAATATTTTACCTTCATTTTACCAGGAAATTCCCATAAAAAAATTAAGAATATGTAGGCCTATATTGATATAACATTTGCATTAAATTGTCATGTTATTTTTATTTTCCATTGCTATGGAAATAACCCTGTTGTTCAAATTAACCTGATTATGCCCTTGGGCACATGAGAAAATAAATAAATTAAATATGTGGCAACCGTTGCGTGCAGTAAACTTTCTTTTAACAAGCCTGTTGCACACTGATGTGATGGCTAGTTTTAGTAGTACTAGTAAGCCTGTTTAGAGGTGCGGATTAATTCAAGTAAGACCGTGTGTAGACATTTTATTATGTGTGTTATGAGATGGTCCGCAAATTTTTTTTATTACAAATAGTGGTCCACACACACTAAAAGTTAGAAAAACCCAGCCGTAGAGGACTTCCTTCTTACTTTCAGTGGGTCTTGGTGAGTGTTGTTGTTGTAAAAACTAAAATTGAAGAAAATATAAACTCACAATTGCAAGTTATAATGTCAGAATTTATATAAACTTATGTAAACAGTTCAGACTTTTTTTTTCTTGGGATTGCGTATATCTAAATCTCTATATTTGGAACTATATAGCCTGATGACTGTACAGTATGTATAAGTTAACATAGTTTGGGCTAAAGCAATGTGAATGTTTTGTTTGCTTTTGTTCCATAGAAGAAAGTAATTAGTTTTGATCAACATGAGGGACAGTAAATGATGACTAAACTATTCTTTTAGCATTCATCACATTTCTCATATTTCTCACTTCGACAAACCATGCTGAGTTTCAGAGAACTGAAAACAATACTGTGGTGCTACTAATGATTTATTTATCCTAGCCAATGGCTCACCCGACTGCTGCCTTTCTCCCAGATGTTTCCTGCCCACTCATTACCCTTCATTCTTGGCAAGAGAAGAGACTGTCAGCTTTCTGCAACCGTAACAGCTTGTTCCTCAGGCAAGCTTTATTCCACTGATGCAGGATCATGTTCCTCCAAGTCAATCCCTAAAGTTTCTGCTTGTAAGAGGTCCTGCCAAAGTGAGCTCAGATCAGTGTGCAAGTGTGATTCCTACCAACATCCCACATGTTCTCTAAGACCAGCTCAGGCTCAAGGACATCATCCATCTTGATCCATCATTTATACATTGCTCCACTAGTTCTAGTCTTTTCCTCACTATCCAGAGATTGCTTACTGTCACTAAGCATGACAGAGCACAACCCATTTGATGAGAAGGAGATGAGCCATCTTTTGTGTTGAGAGCCAAATGCCAGGGTCACCACCTCATAATTATATAATTTAATTAAATGAGTGCACCCCCAGGTTAGGTTTCTCTTTTGGAGTGAGCTTCATCCTTCATTTCAACATCTCAATGTCAGATATGGAGATTTTAGGGGAATTGCTCTCTCATCACTTTAACACACAGTTCCACTTCCTTGCAAATGGTTCCTGTAAAAAGTTATTCTTGTATCCTCCGTCATTAGACCAATAGCTGTGCTTGCAAATGCAAAGCATCTGACCCAAGCTCATTTTGCTGCTTGAGATACTTTCACACATGTTGTTTCTAGCATTGAATGTATATAGGTATGTTTTGCTTTTTTGCAAAAATGCATGGAGGCACGATTTTCTGTTGAGCCTGTTGGAAACATAGCAGTTGTTATTGCTAATATTGGGGTTGGGATGCATCTTAAACGTGTAACTCATCTTGCTCCACCTGTACTGTGGGCATGAAGAGCTGAAGGTATTTGTGCTCTTACTTTTAGATGGTTAAAATAAACTGATAACATGTAACTGTCACTTTTAATTGGAAAAGTGAAGTTGGTCAGTCAAGATTGTATGATCTCATTCATGTGTTTTCTTATGTAATTGCTTGTTATGGGAAGAGAGTCTGATGGGTAAATCAAAAGTTGTTGGTTCGATTCCCAGGTCTGGCTGGAAATGACTGAGGTGCCCTTGAGCAAGGCATCTAACCCCAAATCGCTACGCGGGCGCCAAAGCAAAAAGTCTGCCCACTGCTCTGAGTGTGTGTCACACTTTGCATTGTGTGTTAACTACTCCTAATGCAGAGTTTCCCAACCCTGTTCCTGGAAACACACCAACAGTACACATTTTGGATGTGTCCCTTATCTGCCCCATATATTTCCGGTCTTGGGAGTCTCTACTAACAAGCTGATGAGTTGAATCAGGTGTTTAATTAGGAAGAGTTGGAAAACCTGTAGTGTTGGTGTGCCTCCAGGAACAGGTTTGGGAAACACTGTCATAACGTATGTTCACTGAATTATTCCTCTGGATTTAATCCATTCAAGTTAGAGTTTGGGAATACTTGGCCTTCACATGTCACTTAACTTATTACAGACACTTAGGTTTTAGTGTGAAGTTAGGGTGGACCTTCAAATTCTGTATGAATCACATGCAAATTGATATGAATCCAACACCTTTTAAATAAGCTAGCTACGTTTTCTCATGAGACCAAGTTGATCTTTCAATCACTTTTCAATTTAACTTACTATGGACTCCAAATTTGGATCAATCCTGCTTCCCAGGTGACATAGATGGTTGAACTACTGGTGTCCAAAATGTTTAAAATCCATAAGAAAAGTCAATTCTTTTGGATTCTTAAGCTACATGTCATACATTTGAAGACTAAACCTAACAAAGCAATTTTCATGATGTGATCAATATAATGATCTCCTCAATGTTAATAATTATTTGGTACAAGTAAACAGAACATTTAATTATGCAAATAATGCAACCTACAACATTGTGAAGTTAATAAAAATCCATTAAAATGAGTACACAAAATAGACATATTTCTCTATTCTCAAGATGCTCCAGTATTAGATCTATTGGTAAGTATGTTTTTATAATGAACAGTTAAGTGCATTATTCAGGTAGGTTTCAATGTAAAGCCCCCCCCCCCCCCAACTCCACACACACACACCTCATTTAGAGGTCAGAAATAATACCTGGGTCAGATCAGAAATGAATTATGATGCATTTCACACAAATGAACTCTGTTTTATATGGTTAGAAAAAAAGCCCCTAGAAAATTGGTTCTGGAAATAAATATTGTATTTTAAAAAGTTAACAGCCAATTCAACAACTGAAAATAGTTTTATTTTTTTAAAGTACCTATGTTTAATTATGCAGCTACAGAGACTGATGCAGTGTCTGAGACATCCTCTGTGCTACTTTCAACATAATCTATTGTCAAAAGTCATTTCAAATGCAACACAACAGGGACCTGATTACAGTAATTGGTTTGGGTAATACGAGAGACTTTTGTTCCAGTTTGCTGCCAGTCTCAGAGGACAGCAGGGAAGATATTTCCTCTCTGCCATCGCAGTAGTAGCTTCAGTACAAGACTTCAAATCAAATCATTTAATGATAACCATGGCCACAGAGTACGTGATAATGCACTTCCTGGAACTTAAAGCACTGGTGATAATTCAATAATTAGTGACTGGATGGATCAAATAGACTATTTGTCCATTATTGTTTTCAGCAGTTCATTTGTCCTAGCGATACTAACATTGTTGCAGTTACATTAAGGCTCAAAAAAGCTAAATCAAATTTCAAATGTAAATTATTGTAATTAAAATGATTTTTGTGGAATGCATATTTACTTCCACTGCAGTTGGAAAGAACACTTTGTATTGTACAACGTCTGTAGTATATGTAAATGTTTACACGTTCTCTGTGTTACCTGGACCGAGAAATTCATGTCAGCAAAAGTCCATCAGACCATTCAGTGGATTTTGACAGCTCCAGGACTTTTTTAAAAACTACAGATTATTCTTCCATATTTGTATCCCCATCCAAAGAGAGTCAGATCAAAAGAAATGTTATTGTAAGGGTATGTTGATCACTGAAAATTGTATCATAATTTGTCTAAAAATGGAACACTGTGGCAACAGTTTTCTTAACTTTACGCAATGACGTTTTGCTTTGAGGGGTGTGTGTGTTTGCGTAGTCATCCAGGTTCAAATGCTGAGTACTGCTGTGCCGTTCTCTCCATGTCTAAGATTTTTTTGTAGCCTTTCTTTGGATCCTTCACTTGAAACTAAAAAAAGTATCTCACTCCTGCTAAACTATTGAATTCTTGCACCCAGGAACAATTCATTAATAGTGCATAGTACGCTACCATAACTTAAATCTCTCTTGATTTAACTACACTTTAATTTAATTCTGCATAAATCCTCCAGACCAACTTAAGCAAGCATCCTTTCTTTACTTTGCTTATATCTGTGTTTTTTTTTTTTTAGTTTAGTTATATTCCCTGTAGTATTGTCTATTAAACCCTTTAAAGATCCAGACTTTATTTTCTGTTTGCAACTCACAAATCAAGTCACTTAAGCGGTTCGATCTTGCTACATTTTTTTTGTACTGCTTGTACTATATATAGTAAGAGAATTATCCGTCTTGGCCAGGAGAATAACTTTTCTTAGAGTGAATGGAAGAGTGGCAGGTGAACAGATTAATCAATTGTAACTTTAATTCAGTACAGTTAATTCTGAAAGCTGATATAAATATCTATATTTAATCATAACCTGTTATATCGCTTTATGCGTGTATGCATACTCCATGGATTCAAGGACAAAATATGTATATTCGCTGCACCTACAGTGTTCTGGTCTTTAACAAAGAGTCAGCAATTTTAGTTATGAATATGATTTTAGTTCTGCTCAGTAGAAGGCTCTTGGAGAGGCAATTTTTATGGTGTGCTGGCACTGGAGATTAATTTTCAATGTGAATTTATTGAGAATTAGCCCAGCATGAAAATGTTCTCGACAGTATGGTTGCAAGCCACCTAATCTCTCCCAACACTGGGGAAAAACTAATAGAAACAGCCAGTCAACCCTGCAGAGATGAGTTGCTTTCAAGTCTTTCTCTTTGGTGATGAAAACAAAACAGAGCATCAGCCTTTAATGGGTGGAATTGCTCAGTAGGAATTTGGGAGTTAATATTCTTTTCATGCTCTGCATACTTTTCCACTCATTGCTGGTTTGTTCAAAATGAAAGAGGTGAAGCCGCACAGCTTGTCTTTTGGTATTCAAATGAGGCGGATCATTTGCTAAAAAAAAATGGCACATTTCATTTTGCTAATATTTTTGCTATCTTTCATGCTGACGACAAGTAGACAGATGTCCTACAGGGACCTCAAAAGTTGATTAAAAGGAAGTTGATATAACTCTCGGCAAGTTTTGACATTAGAATATAGTAGGGGAGAGCAGGGATAATTAACACTCTTTGTCTTTTGTTCAGATATATATACAATTTAAAGGCTTAACATTTTGCTTCAGTCAATACACATGTCAGTTAAATTTAAGTACTGCATTATCAAGTCATAGCATGTATTTTTCATAATAACTATAGACCTGGTTTCACAGAGCAGGCCTACAGATTAAGCCAGGATTAGGCCATAGTTCAATCAAGACCATTTAATAGTTATTTTAAATGTGCCTTGGAAAAACAATAGCACCTATTTCAAGAAATGTCACTTTGCTTTCGGTCAAAACTGCTCAAACATGCATTTTAGTCTTAGACTAGGCTTAAGCCTTGTCTGTGATATCGGGGGATAGGTGCATAATTTCAATGCTGGTATATAATAAATACAACAACAACAAAAAGAAATGGATGTGAATATGTAACTTTAAACTCTAAACAATGACACTTTATTGTTGGATAAAAGATCAAATGAAACACAACAGCAGTTTAAAATCTACTTACATATGATATTAAAAAGTATAATATTAAAAGTTATGCCTGCTTTTTTATATATTTTTTATTTCCCCTGGATTATACATCTGTTAGAATCATACCGATAGGACATTTTGTAACATTGCTGTCATTCCACAAAACAGCACCAAACAATAATAATAATAATTTGATGGAAATAAAAATTATCAAAAGATGATTTCTTTTGTTGTTAATAATACTAATAATAACCCACCTAAAATGTTATAACTAATACATTTTCAATGAAATTACTTATGGTTAGGGATACTGTACATATCCCTCTCATTCTGGTTATTTCCCATATAAATATGTGGACATGAAATATTGAAAGACAAAAAATGAAACAAATTTTAATTCTTATTCGTATAGCACTTCTCACAATACATATCACTTTGAAGCAGCCTTATAGAAAATGCATTCTACATTTACAATTTGGAGTGATCTGTTAATGGTGACTGTGTCCAAATAACGTCAATATGTCCAGAAATTTCCAGTTCTAAGATAATACAAATTATGCAGTTAGATAATATCATGTATTAATTTAGGCAGAAACAATTAGATCATTAAAGCAGTTATTACAAGTCATGCTCATTACGATTATATTGTATATAAAATTTGGCAGTGGTGCATGTTGATTCAAAGTTGGCATCATCTGAAGTCCTCGCAGGTGTTGGTGTCATCTCTTCTCAGGTGTTGGGTCATCTATGAAATCTTCATAAAAGGGTGAATCCAAACTGGAGCTGGCATAGTCTGTAGTTATCTCGGGATGGAATTCAGAGGTAGAGACAAAAAAGCAAATGGAAGTTAACATAGCTTCTGTTCATGCCATTTCAAGCAAAAGATAATCATGTTCCTTTGACCTGATGTAACCGTAGTACAAGGTTATGAGACAAAACAAAAACTGCAACAATATCCTGTGAAGTCCTATGAGACCATGTCAGTACAATCGATAACCGTAGGAGATACAAGATTGCAGCAGTTACAGTGTGTTTATCAGGAAATGTGAAGCATTTTTTGCAAGAAAGGACCTCACAAAACTGATTTCAGACAGTCATTTTAATGATCAACAGCAAAGTGAAAGTGAATTTAATAACAGAACAATTTTGTGGGCACGACGATTACAGTATTTCACTAGATTTGTAATGAGAAACATTTGTAATCCTGTTGTCACGGAAACTTAAAGGTCTCACTGCAAATTTCAGCCAAAATAAAAGGCTTGAGGTTTGAACTCTTGCAAATGAACATTAAAATATAGCAACTTACTACTGTAAAATATAGTGGAACCCGGTTATGTCGAAGGCCTTTGGGGTTGCAAAAAAGCATCAAGATTACTGTTGATCGAGATAACCAAAAGCCAATATGGCGATTTGTTTGAAGCGACCGACATGCTATACAAATGTACATACACTGTATATGTTTGCTAACAACAAAAGGCACTTGTGCAGCAACTAACAGCAGAGATTTACCAGTATACAATAAAAAACACCTTCGATTCTCGATACAAACCTTTAATTATATTCTCCAACATTGCAAACACAATTTCGCTCGCAGCGTGAACACAGTCACAACACACGTAAACTCATTAGCTCATAACACAGTCATTTCGCTCGGACACAGCTTACTATGGTTTCTTTACAAAGTCTAAAATGATTTGTTGCTTTTTTACTTTAACGGTCTGCATGAAAACAAATGCTTCTAAGCTTCTATCAGTAACAACGTCTTTCTCTTAGAATTCTGGACAGTGACGGCGATCTCCTGCTAATCCTCTTCCAAGATAGCATCTTGTAAGGCTTGATTTTTCCGCGAATCCTTCTGCAGCAGCACGGCACTGCTCCGCAAGAGTGATTGAAGCATCATTGGAGTGAACGACTATACGAACTGTGATGTACGTGAAACGTGAACTCAGCGCATGCGCAGTGAACTCGGTACGATCGTTAGTCACGGGAATTGAGATAACTGATGTTAAGTGGTGAATTTGGCCCTCTTTTATGCTGGAGCCATAAAAGGCTCGACATAACCGATAAGAAAATTCTAAGACAATGAGGGAGATTGGCGGTTCCACTTCAAAAAATTTGACATAATAGGGTTGGCGAGTTAACCGAGCTTCGAGATAAGGGGTTTCCACTGTACAATCATTTATAATCCTATCATAAATAATGTATGTTGTATTTTACATTCCAGTTGTATTAGTAATACATGCTCAGACGCTCTAAGGAATTATAGAATTATTGAAATGATCTATAATCACCCTCAGAACTATTGGACCTGAGGAATCTCATAGAAGATGAGATTTAAATTTATTAAAAAAACATCTTGGCGATGTATGTAACCTTGGTTCCTTGAAGAGGGAACAAGATGCTGGGTCAACGACACCGTTGAAATGCTCTGTCTGATTGGAATCAAATGTAATGGAATCAATTGTGTGAAGAGACGTCAGAGGCAGGTGACATCATGAACCAGAAAACTATAAGTAGTTGCTGACAAGCACGCAGGAGAAATGGCAGGGCTATGCAGTATTTTGTTCCGTCTTCAGGAAACCAAGAATGCATACGTAACATTCCCTATCAAGGAAACTCACGCTGCTGACGATGACATCTATGCCCCTGGTGTAAAGTCCAAATCCAGGTTACAAAACCTCATGAATGTGTAGGGAGAGGACCAGCTTGCTTCATCACAAACATCTTGAAAGGTGACTCCTGACCAGAGGGCTTTAGATGCAGCCATACTCCTTGTTGAGTGGGCTCGGATTGCCAGCTATGGGCAACCAGGCCAACTCATAAGCTAGTGGTATAGACTCAACTATCCAAATGCTCATTCTCTGCTTGGACATGACCATTTTTAGGGACCAGATTTCAGGATGGTACCCTACTGCGTAATACAGACCTCAGCCTCAATGTGCTCCGGAGGATATGTGTGACCAGTGGGACTCTCCCATGAGACATTCCACCCAAAAATGTGATGTGGTAAGGAGCGATGGCCACCACTTACACCTTTAAAGTGGATGGTGATAGCCCTGCAGTGAAACTCTCTTGCAGGATCTCCAACACTTTACCAACATGGCAGTTAACTGTGCCCAGCTAACAACCACTGCACTGTGAAATGAAGAGCCTCCACTTCAGGGCATACAGATTCCTCGTTTGGAGTGGAAAATGCTCTCATCAAGACATCTCTTAGTTGAGAGACCAGAGTCTATGAGCTGGGAACCCTCTGAGGCCAAGCCCAGAACTTCATATGAGCTTTCCAGTTGCTCAAACAGTAGAGTGAGGCGCTTGCAACGCCAAGGTCCTGGGTTCGATTCCCAGGGAAAGGAAGAACTGATTATAATTTTTCTTGAATGCAATGTAAGTCAATGGAAAAATGACGATTTATGCAGGCGACCACCGATGTATCTGACTGGACAAGCACATGGTGGCCCCTGAGGTCTGCGAGGATGATTAGTGTTCAGGAGAGACAGATTGGTCTCTTTCGAGCGCCGGCTGTGCATGATTCGTTCCCAAACACACAGATTGTGTGTATCCCCACCCATAAGATAACGTGGGCAGGGATGCACACACTAACAAATGCTGCTGATTCGCCATTTTCACACTCTTATTTTATTGGCAAACAAACAACAGTAAAAAAGACAGACGATCAGACAATGCGGTACTGAGGACACAAGCTGCCACTGTTTGCTTTGGCATGCCTTTATAGTTTCCTAGTTCATGACATCACCCGTCTCTGACGTCTCTTCACTTGATTGGTTTGATTACAAAGATTGTTCTTCATGACGCAATCAAACAGAGCATTCCCACAGCGTCTTCGACGCAGCGTGAGTTCCCTTAAAAGGGAACTTAAATACATATGTCCTTAATGTTGTGGTGAGTTTTCTCCATTGTTTTGAATATAATCAGAACAATTATGACAATGCATATTTTGCATAAACGTAAACTATTTAGTTTTTCTCTACAATTAACTGATTTAAATCAATAGTTTTATATTTATCAGTTTTATCTGTTTGTGATTTTTCATTCACAATGCCTCAAATAGCATTGTAGGTATTTCTTGATTCTCCTTGTATTGTGTTTTGGAAAACATCTACAATTACAGGTAAATTAGTGAGTAGTCATCTTCTTTCTACGAAATCCAATACCTGGCTGTTTCCTAAGGCAGGAAATTACAGATGTGGTAATTGGTGTGGTGATTATGGTCAAGACAAATATGTTTTGTAAATGTGACATCTGGACATCTGGCCTTTATTAATTGCAATACTTCATTTGTGCACAGAATGCCATTCAAAATTGCGATCTTCAATATCCGATGGCCCTACATTATAGGGATAAAATCATGGTAGTTCAAGAGCACTGAAAGCAGTAGGTATTGAATACATTCCTAAGTCAATAAGACCAGGAGATTAGGATGAATAAGTTATTACAAAAGAAAGTAATAACTTATTCTTAATATATTGAAAACAACTCAATCCCCAGGTCTATTAGATTTTTTTTAGTTTTTTTTGTAATTGATAGTTTGATTCATGGCTTTTAAAACTCTTCAATTAAGACATTTTAGACATTCCTCACTATAGGAAAAATGTATGGAAAATTACTTTTGGAACTAAGGATGTTGAAATGCAAAAAAAAGAAAAAAGCATTGATTGAAAGATTGTTGTGAAAGCATATAAGGTAAGTGCAAATGCCTTGTTTATCTGCATGCTATGCTAGTACAAATCCTAACTAAACCAGATATTGAAAATCATAACATGGTTTATGCAACATGTACAATAATGTGAGAAGAGCTATCACATTTGATGCATCTGGATTTTATAGATAATAAATTATGATATAGTAGAATATGGAGTTCATAATTAAGGAGGAAAAAACAACTTTTATTCATAGGCCCAAACTTATTCATAGTCCCACCCCTATTGTAGGGGCGAAATGAATAATCCAATGCAATACATTGATGATTGAGAAACTTACTATCACTCCCTCTTTAAAATACAGATGTATCATACAAGGCACTCACATTTGAACATATTTCCACGACATGCACAAAAAAACGAAAAAACAATCAAGAAAAGCTAAGTTGTTCAGTCCAGTGTTAATCGTGAAATATTACTAACATTATAAATTTATTCTTGCACTACCACAGCAAAAAATACCCATGAACCACAACCTGAAGGAGGACAATTTTTAAATGATAATGGTAATCTTTACTTGCTAAAATGTATACACTCAAAATATTTCAAATCAGGTACTGTACTTTGTGTACAATGCATTTTTAGCAAAGTTCATAATTTCTCAAGGCCTTCACAATTTCCTTATCGGATACGAAAATGTAAACTTTAGGGTTAATTTACAGTGTTTTAATTAGGATTGTAAGCAAATAATTTCTGTGACCCAGACCTATGATTACCACCCCTGCACCCAACCCCAAAAAATTAGAATGCAAACATTTGCTGATTCAGAAACGAGGAACCGTCTGCAATTCAGCTGCGTGCAATCAAGAGATGTTTACATTCCAGAACTCCTTTATCTGCAATTATAGAAAACAGGGAGAGAGAAAAAAATCACAGGTGGATGCCTCGGTAAATTAAAACCCAGTCCCAATGCTAATAATGCAAACCATGTTAATATTCATCTTAACATTCCTGTCAATCAGTATCAGCAATGGGACTCTAGAGAGAGTCAGATCTTAAGCACTGTAGCTTTAACTTCTATCTGTCATCATACTAAATTAGTCAATGGGTTTTCTCCATGCTTGGAGACACAGCTGCATTTGAAAGGTTGCTGGTGCCAATGCTGGCCACCTGCTCGGACTGTGGAAGTAAGTGCTGCTTAGAGGCAATCAGACATGATATAGCGGTCATAGAGGAAGCCAATATGGAATGTAAAGGATCATTTCATGACATAATACGAGACTTAAATCTTGCTGTAAGAGCTACTTTAACTCTGGCCATTAGTGCCTCCTTGTGCTGATCCATGACCAGATCTCCTGCACCTAAACACTGGCCGTATTCATTAGGAATCTGACCGTGCAACTGGCCTCAGATCGGAATCGGAATGCATCGTTCTCTCTCCCTCTCAAAAGAAAAAAAAAGCCATTAGGAAGACTACTGCAGAGAGAGAGGGGCGACTGAGAATCCGTAAAGCAGGCTGGATCACTACTGCTCATTCAGCTGAACAGTTGCCATAGATACAGAGTGGTGATGATCTGACGCTCCTGTGATTTGTCTGTTGTTTTGGATGGCAATGTCACTGCAGTTTGAAACAGAAGAACTGATCTGAGTTATTACTTGCGTCTGATCACTGACATGTTGTATTTGCAACAGATTGCCTTGCTCAGGTCTGAAAATAATATTAATTACAGTAGGCTAATTCAAAAGGGATTGTTGAGTTATTTAAATGTCATAAGTACAATATGACTCATTCCCTAGATTTATTTCAGTGCTATATTAAATCAGTAAACTAAAAGACATCACATGACTAAACATTCATGTTCCAAATCTAAAATAACGTGATGGTAGTCCAAATGACACTTCCCATACAAAAATATAGTATTGTGGCACAGCTCTCTGACAAATTTGTTTGTAGTGAAAATGTTCAGCAAGCAAAGGTGAACAGAGCACTTCTCTAGATTAAAATCAAAATGTAAAAATAATGTTACACAACAAAACAACGTAGTTAAACATTTAACATGTATTTACTATTATAATAACAGTAAGTCATGCATAATTACATGTAACTTAGAATAAACTTAACCCTGAACCTACAGTAAGTACATGTTGTTAATTAACATTACTCTTTACTCCTTTAGGTACTTACATTGTAACAAGGAAACATAAAAATAAAGTGTGACCAATATAATTAATATTTACCACCCTTAAAACTCCTCTACAAGAATTAATATTCTAACGAACGTAAAAGAACAAGGTTAATGTATTGAAAATATTTATTGCCAGAACGGTAATCATATTCAACAAACAAAAATCATCACTTCAATTTTCAAATCAGCAATTAATTGCCCCATCAGATTCGACCACAAATAAACAATAAAAAAAGATAAGATAAAAGTGAGATAAGATTCTAATTTTTAGCTTTTTAATGATGACACACTGAAAAGGAGTGAAATAAAAATTTGGTCCTGAAATAGTGTCATGAAACTGGCTTTGAAAATTAATTCTGCAAATGTTGTTTTCAGGTCCTGGGCAGGTTTTATATTTTTTATTATGCAATTACTTTGTTTTCTGCAATTTTGTCATAAATTACTGCCAATTTCAAGGGTTCATTCGCAGACCTGACTACAGCTAACACATTTTACAGTCATATAAACAGCATGTAATCCCGTAGGAGTAAAAACCTGTATCAATTCTCAAGACACGATCCCTGCAGCCATGGAAGAATGCAGTTAAAGTCCTGTTTAAAGAATTTTTAGACTGTGACGAAGCATCATGTTATAGGAAAATGTCTATACATTACATGCAACCTTGTAAGCATTTATGTAACGGATTGGTCATAGTTGCTTCAGTTATTTTCATCAGCAACACTCCTATGGATTTTAAAGAAAAAAAACTAAACATTTATTCAAGCAAGTCGTGCCATTTTTTTACTGGAGAGGATTTACAGGTTTCACTTATTTTTTGATAAATTTCTATCTTTTAAATCTCATGTAGATCAATTAGGAACTAATGTTTTATTTTAGAAACAAAGCCTATTTTCTTTTTGAGACTCAAAAAAGAGATTCGTTTATGAGAAAGAACCTTAATTCATACAGGTTTGACAACTTGAGGGTGAGTAAATTACTGGTAGTTGACATAGGTATTTAAAATGACTAAAGAGGACAATTGAATTATAGTGTTACCATTATATGTGTAATATAGAGTAGATGTGCCATTAAGGACCCAAAAAGTTTTACATCTTAGTCTGTTGCTCATAAAAAGCTATAATATAACTTAAGCCGGATGCTCATTGTGTGCAATTTATAGTTCTTTATAGTACAATTGTTGCTTGTCAGATTGTACGAACTTGATCTCCACTGTAAGCCATGCCACATTGTAGAATCTCAGTTTTCATCGATGTCAGACAACAGTCAAGATATGTTAAAAATGGACTGGCACACAGTAACTTGCCCAGAGTTTCACATCATCTCTCTGTGATATGTTCAGTGCCTCTGAGCTGCATTTACATGCAGAATAGAAGTGGTAGTTAGCAAACAAAAAAAACCATTTCTGGCATTTAATTTGATCATGGTGTTTCTAACAAAAAAACAAAAAAAATAAATGGTGTGGGGCAAGTTATGGTTCTTTGTTGTTTCACTCATGGCATCATTGGTTTATGCGCACTTATTGGTTTTTGATTTGACGGTTGACAGAACTTAGAGTTAAAATTTGAGCGCAATGGTCATTAAATGGCTTTAATTTTTTAATCACAGATTTCTGTCGTCATACAGAGAGAGAGGTTCAAAGATGACTTTTGTCACTGTATTGCAGCCAAAGTCAGCCTGCGCTAAATTTCTGAAAGTATCAGAAATGTAGCATGATCCTCTCACAGTCTGTTTGCTGCTACAGTACAACCCACATCTACTGACTATTGCCAATAAAAATGCAACATGGCATGGCGTATTGATCAACACGACATGACACTAAAACTTAAAACTACTGCTCTCAATCTCCATTTGGAAAAATTGGCATGCTCTTTTCCCTAGCCATGACTGTCCATATTCTCCTATTTTCCTTCACCTTCTTTCTCAGCACACATAGAAACCAAATTGCCATTCATCTTACTCTATTTGTTTATCACTAGCACATGCTAACTTACATTAGTACAGTCTACATACATTGCACCCAAGTTTATTGTAATGATTTTATAGGATTGCCTTAAAGCAGACATTAGGATTGACAACATTTTCCAAAATCGTACAGTGTTCAGTGGGCTTTAAGAAAACTATATATGCAGCCCCTGTCCACCTATAATATATTTTTGGAGGTTTCGATGTCTCTCCCCTTGGGATGTTTATAAAGTAACATTTCTAAAGTTTTCTCCTGACTGTTTGCTAGTGGTTTCGTATCAGAACAGGCTTAACCACAAGCCTCCAAGCTATGACTGTGTGGACAGGGGAGAGCGGATAATGAGAAAGAGTGGCTAGGGACAGTTTATGAGACAGCATAATGGCCACTGGCTACAGTTTTCTCACTCAAACCTGGAGACTTACAGGCAGATCAAGATTCCCAAGGTAAACTGAGCCAAAAATTGTATGCACTGCATTATATCTCCCAATCCTGTGCTCTTTCTGAGTCATCATTGCAAAACAATTGCACGTTGTTTTGCTGATTATGATGATTGAAGTCATGTTACCATAATGGCCTGGGAGCCCAGCTGGGCTAAAAAATTAAGCTTGGCTGCCTTGACACTTTGTGAAATGCTTTAATTGTCTTTTAATTAACAAAAATTGCAATTATGCATTTTGAATCAGGCACGACATGACAGATATAGTCATCATAGTTATTTTTGTAACTCTTCGGAGAACTGAATAAATCACAGCAAACAAATCTGAAAAATATAAATTAAACTCTATCTTTATTAATCTTAACATAAGCCTAAACATTTACCAATATATATTGCCAAAACACTTCCCAAATTTGTCTCTATGGGTTTATGACTTTATAGGGGATAGCAGGGGCAACACCCTCAAATCCTCCAATCTTAAATGAGCTAGAGAGATGACACTTAATCAGCAAATGCTAGGATTCTCTCTCTGCCTGTGGAAATGAAGCAGTCTCGTTTCACATAAGCAGAGTTTTTGAACAAAAATGATTTTGAGATATGCAAGTTACTTTTTGGAAGTATCACTATTTGTTGTACAAAAACAGTAATACCTCGGTTTACGAGTTTAATTCGTTCCAAGAGCGAGCTCGTAACCCAAAATGCTCGTACACAAAAACAATTTTCCCCATTAGAATGCATTAAAAATCACTTAATTCGTTCCACACGAACGAATTAAGTGGAACGAATTAAGTTTTTCCATTTTAAATATTTTTTTGGTTTTAACCTATTAATTACATTTAAAATTATAACCATTAAGATATAATACAAATACTAATTAAGTATTTTTAGAGTTTAACTGTCAATTATTAACAAATTACTGTAACACACACTTTACCTCTTCACTGCTGGCATGATGGAGACGAGAGGAGAGGGGGGGGGGGGGGGGGGGGGGGGGGGGGTTACTGCTTATATATTTCACTACATTGTAGCGTTGCTTCTTTTAATAACCAGACAGGTTCCTTCTCATTCAGAGATTTTATTGAGAACTATCGGATTGCTGTTCTGGCCGCAACCCACGCCGTACCTGACAGAAGAATCAAAACTATCTCTGCTTGAGCCTTCTCTAATCCCTCACAACTCAACTCTCTCTCTAGCCCCCCTGAAGCCCCGCCCTCTTAAAGTGACAAGACTGTTAATTTAAAACTTATTGAACACGTCAGATTAACTAGTTCCTTCAACATTTGTAACGATATTACAACGTGAAGAATAGCGATCACAATTAATGCAACAACACGAGGTAAAACCGCTGTAAATCACTTATGTATATGATCTGTACAGAGTTATAACTGTTATAGTCTGCTGTTCTCTAAAAGTGTATGGCCCTTTAAGAACGTCATTGGGTGCGTTGGACTGTGAACACACGTGAGTCTCATTAGTATGCCATGTGTGGTGTTGGTAACATGCTCCATTAATAAAGTTTCATAATATTCACATGTAATCATATTCACAACAACTTATAAAATAATGCACTGTGGTGAGTGATGCTGAGAGAATGAACGAGTTAAAAGGTGATAATGGGATCTTTTCGACAAAAAAAATGCACGTGGGTGAGGGAATACTTTTCTCGCACACTGATACAATGCTCGTACACCGATTTGACTGTCCATGCTCGTACACCTTTTTGCTCGTATAAGTCACTCGTAAACCGAGGCATTACTGTATTTGTTACAGACCCTCTTGAGCCACATGGCTCAATGTAAGCACCTTGTTTGTCTGTGTTGTCAGGAAAAGGATGAGGAAGAATTCTGCATTGTTTGCCTGGAGAGCTATTAAAAAAAATGTTTTTAAGTTTTAATTTTTCAGAAATTATTATATAGGTTCCATGAAAACTTTAATCAAAACAAACAAAGGTAAATACACTAAGCTAATGGTGAAATAAGTGTTTCTAACATAAATGCTATAGACATAAACAGTAACTGACAGCTGTAATTCCATAACTCCAGAGCTGTGAACATTAAATACACACTGTGATGAGCAGATAATGACGAATAGCTGTCAAGGTGATTAGTGTCCATGGCGACTGAGTGGTGGGTAACTGGAACAAAGAGACACGGGACAGAATGAAAACAAACTAATAGTCTGTGTGGTTTGAGGGTACGACAGTACCTTACCACCAAAGGGGCAATTGTTACACACTGACTTCTTGCATTTAATTTAATAGTATTTTAACAGTTTAGAATTTAATAGTTAGAATTTAATAGTCCTCATTAGTGAAAATATATAAATTGTTACTAAATAGTAGTGACGAGCGAGTACAGTATTTTCTGTATCTGTTAAACATATGAATTATCTGTATCTGTACTCTGACTGGGTGGGGCCTAACTCAGAAGTGGGCTAGATTTAACCAGGAAGTGGGCGGGTTGTCTTGAAATGGGTGGGGCTTTAACCGGTATGTTATTTTTAATCGTAATTGATATGGGTTGATTAGAAATTGTTATATTTATTGCTGATTAGAAAACTATGTATATGACAGCATCAGCATTGAGCTTCAGATCAATGATTTTGATCATGATAAAAAACAAACTATTTCAGTTTTGCAACAATGAATACAACACATGCGGTTGCAATTATGAAGAAATAATAATTTTTAATCATTTTTTGCATGAAGTCAAAAAACTGGTCAGAGTCAGCAGACGTAAAAAAAAAAAAAAAACTAAACGTCTGAAGAAACCCTAAACGTCATCGGAAACGCGTACTCGACAAAAATGCTTTATCCGTACCGGATACTCGTTTCAGCCGAGTATCCGGCTCAACTCTACTAAATAGTGTACTTATATTTATTTGTTTATTGCATCAAAATACGACTTATGAGTTATGAAAAAGAAGTTACTGTTGCCTCCAGTCTCCCCTATTTTCAGCTTTTGTTGTATTTTTTTTTTCTTTCAAGCGACGAGTCCAAAGTTCTCATAGCTCTCCAATAAATTAATGCATGTCACAGACTTGCTTTCAGATTTAGGTATTCAAAAAAACTGAACTTCTTCAACATGTGTTGCCCATCATCTGATCATGACCTTAGCCAACCTTGAAGTGAATTTTGCTAATATGTATGCTATTGGAGATTTTTAATATTTTGTGTGCTGGTTCTTAATATTTTTCACTTTTTGGAAAAAAAGGTTGGTTAAGCTTTATTTAAAAGTTTGCTAGCAGTTAATTTTATATATTTAAAAAATAAACAAAAGGGAATAGTTTTTTATTAATACTGAGGATTTGGTAATGCACCTAATTAACTTTCAGATTATGAGCCACCACAATCCCAAGTTGTTGTCAAGAACTGTGTCAAGTTTTCATACCCAGGATTCATACCTAGATTCAAATTCAACTGCTGTTTCACTATTGAGAAATAGAGAAATGATGTAACTCTTGTGAAAAAGAATGAAGGATCAATACTTCAAATGAAGGGGAAGCGTTTCTGTACCTGCCATCTGGCTGATGTTGATATGAGTCGTGCCTGTTATGTTATGTAGAGAGTGAGTTGTTTGCATTCATAAAAGCCAGTCAGTTCAGTTCACCAAGCTCATCATTTCCACCAGTTAACACTGGCAAAAAGTAAAGATGGCTGTGAGAAGTAAACAAACATGTTCTGTCAAATGTCAGCTTCAACTTGTGTGTCATTCAGCTCCATGATACAAAAAAGCAGTGAAAGCAGTCCATTTAACGCATGTGCTTTATTCCAAGTCTTCTGAAGCCATACGCTTTGTGTGTGAAACAGACTGAAATCCAGACAAAGCTATCATATGACTTCAGACGAAGAAAAAAATACATGGCATATGGGGTTGGAACAACATAATGGCGAGTAAATAATGACAGAATTAATTAATGGCAACGGCAGTTTGTAAACTTGCATATTGCAAGTGTGCAGAGGGAGATGCGAGTTCAGAAATACCTTGTATAATGCAGTGGATCTCGACCTTTTTGACTTCAAGGCCTCCCTTTGTCCACAAAAACATTTGAAGTCAACATGTCTACCTAAAATATGAGCTTGGCATAACTGGAGAGATATATTTGTTTAAAAAAATAACCAAATACTAAGAAGTATCTTGATTTTTAGTTGTTTTAGCTAAATGTAATGCTTGTTTTGTCTAATTAATTTTCACATTTGAAAATCTGTTGTGGCCCTCGGTTGAGAACTACTGTAATGGAACTTAACGTGAACAGCTTCCATGGTTGTAACAGAATGTTGTAAATTACAGGCAAAAATTGAGCCTAATGGGGCTACCAAAGGTCTGAGAATCACATCAGTGGTAAAGGTTCTCTGCTGAACTCTTTATTTATTGATCATGAATAAGACTAAACTAGCTCAAATTAAACTTTAACCAGACTTCCGAATTCTACCATAGAAGTCCAGTGAACAGGCCAGAGTGGCAGGGGTGAGATATTTTTTACTGTCTTAAAGCGACTATCAGAACAAAATGTCAAACGGATCGATAACGTTTCCATTTGGTGAGTAAACAAGCCCTGTAACACTTAAACGAGAAGTGCTTCAACATTTTGCCATGACACAACCAGTGCTGGGAATGACAGGGTGAAAGAAAGCTAACCTTTCATATGAAAGACAGTTCTACTATAATCAGTTTCATCTCATTGTCTCACTCCAACATGAAACCATCAACCCACTTTGGGCATAAAATTACAGTGCACTCCGTTTAACAGATGCTCTTCAAATATTAAATTGTCTGGTGGTGCTGCTGGCCATTATGTTGCATCTATTTATTCTTGCATGATCTGAATCTAGAGAAAGAACTGTTGGCAGTCACCATCACTTTGCACTTGGACAAGAATAGTATGTCATCATTTCAACCACCACTGGACATTTATTTTTATGGATGTCACTGCATGAATGCACTTAAAAACCATCAGAGCATCATATAACCAAAGAAGTGCTACCGATAAAGGTTTCTGTTCTTATTTATAGAATGTTCCAAAGTCTTCCGTGTCCTAAATTCATTCGATTGAACTACTAGAGCATGCTGATCAAGAAGTCACTTTTCAAAAGTAAGAGAAAGTTTCAAAACAAACTGGCATATATGGAATATATACATAAAGTATGGAGCATGTTTAATGAAGTGTATATTTCTCTTGGTAGGGGTTTTCTATCTATCCATTTATTCATTCTTTATATATTGGCATATCTTAGATACATATTTTATAGTGTGGCTAAAGTTTGTAAATTTCCAGAATTCTTGCCCAGAAAAAAGGGGAAAAAATAGTGGGATAAGTTGTCACAACAGAATCTGCCATATTTGTGAGCTTTTTAGCAAAATCCAAACTCTCAATGTGAAATGTAACAAATGTCAAGCGGTTCTTTTGGCCAACAAATATTGTAATTCACAAATTGCATATATTTCTAAAATTGAAAACACAATTTTGCACCAACCGTTCCTGAGAACTTTTCAAATAAAATCTACATAATTGATTCTTGCGTGAATGTGTACGTCAATGGGATTTTACAATTTTTAATTTGTTTACCCAACCGCCGTAACAAAGTATTGGTGATATTGTAATTTTAGTTTCATGGACTGTTCACAGAAATTATCTTAATTTAAAGATGGATTGAAATACAGAACTTGTGACAATTTCCTTGAGAAACAACGGGAAACACTGCTTTATTTGCAAATATTTTGCATGTAGGAAAAATCCAAGAATATCCGTGATGAAGAATGAGCGAGGAATAAAGAGACTTTAATGAACACGAAGAACTACAAAAACTACACATCTACCATTGTTTAATTTCAAGTTCGATTTATTTCTAAAGCACATTTAAAAGCGGCCAAAGGCCAACCAAAGTCCTGACCAACAGTTAGAAGAGGAGTGTACATAAAGTATGAAAGATATGTATAAAAAACAAAGCAGAAGGCAAAGAAATATAGTCACTATATACACACACAAATATATATAATTGTGTGTGAATGTATGTGTGTATATATATATATATATATATATATATATATATATATAATTGTGTGTATGTATATGTGTGTGTGTGTATGTGTATATATACATATATACATATATATATATATATATATATGTATGTATATGTATGTATGTATGTATGTATATATATATATATATATATATATATATATATATATATATATATGTATGTATATATATAGATAGATAGATGCATTACGTGTGACAAATGATAAATATATACACATACATTCACATGCATAAATACACATTATATAGACATATATGGACATACATGCATGCAAACACATACATGCATAAACATATATACATTCATAAATACCCTCAAATACCTACATATTATATACCAAATGCAAGAGAGAAAAGATGAGTTTTAAGGCATGATTTAATCTCAGATAAACTGGATCATTAACTATGACAAACACTAAACTGATGAGGAAACAAAGAGCTTAAACACACAAAGTAGAATCAACAGAACACGAAATAGATGCAAGACTAATTAGAAACTATCTTAACAAACTATGAAATGGAACTAAGGGGCCATTTACAAAAACTGAAAACTTTGTATGCATTTTGGCCATTCCGTTACACGACAATGACCCAAAACAATTATGTTTTGGGTTTGAAACAGGTTTCAAAGTACAATTTTTTTAAATGTCTGTGTAAACTACAAAAACGTTACATCATAGGCAAGTAGTGTTTCTTTACAAACTAACATCGGCAACTACTAGCCTGGCAGCAGAATACAGCGTTTTTAATCGTGTTTGCAGATCCGAGTGAACAGGTGTGACAACATTGTAGTCTCTATGTGAAAAATTCAAGGATTTTTCCCCCCATTTTTAGTACATAATTCTCATGTAACCATAACCTCAACAGAAGATGAGCATATCAGTAATATCGTTATAAATAAAAATGTACTTGATCGTTTAAAATAAGACATCAATGTACTATGAAAACATATTGTAACACACAACCTCCCCAGAACATTAAATGGCATGTACTGGAACTAAGCTGCAATTTTTTTTGATTTAATAGAAAAAGTAAACATCTTATAATGTTATCTTCTACTATTATGTTTAATTTTGTAATGGATTTGTCTTTTTCTACTACTTACTGTAAATGATTAGAATAGCAATGGATAAAGCTGCTATCTTTACAGAGAAATGAATTGAGTGAGTTATCTTTCTCTTTGATCACACGTAGCAAAAGAAAACGTCAAGGTATAGACAGCACATTTTCTGTCA
Organism: Rhodeus uyekii; assembly: GCA_037043235.1. Taxonomy (NCBI): domain Eukaryota; kingdom Metazoa; phylum Chordata; class Actinopteri; order Cypriniformes; family Acheilognathidae; genus Rhodeus; species Rhodeus uyekii. The sequence goes on along the minus strand of JAWRVZ010000179.1, from coordinate 738,921 downwards.
GGGATAGTCAGCTGAAGTTGTTCAGTAAGAGAATGAACCTATGCAAACACTTAAATTTAAACTGAAAGCTGATAAGAGTAATACAGCTATATGTTAATGACTTAAAAGAGTTATTTAAAATCTTTCTTTTCTAATGTTTCAAGCAGAAAATATGAAAGTAAAAAAAGTTTTGTACATAAGCAACAAATGCGCTGGTGTCGCATGAAAAAGCAAAGTATTTTCACTTCATACTAAGTGTTATTCACAGACATCTTCAACATCTCACTGAGTCAAGCTGTTGTCCCCACCTGCTTCAAAGCGACCACCATCATTCCAGTCCCAAAGAATTCATCTCCATCCTGCTTCAATGACTACCGCCCAGTCGCACTTACCCCCATCCTTATGAAGTGCTTTGAGCGGCTAGTCATGCACCACATCAAATCTGTCCTCCCCCCCTCCCTGGACCCCTACCAATTTGCATACCGGTCAAAACGCTCGACCGATGATGCCATCACCACTGCCATCCACTCAGCACTCACGCACCTGGACAATAAAGACACTTATGTCAGAATGCTGTTCATAGACTTTAGTTCAGCATTCAATACAATCATCCCCCAACAGCTCACTCACAAACTGTCTCAGCTGGGACTCAGCACTTCACTGTGCAACTGATTGCTGGACTTCCTGACAGGAAGACCTCAGGCAGTACGGGTCGGCAGCAACACTTTCCAGCACCATCATCATGAACACTGGAACCCCTCAGGGTTGTGTGTTGAGCCCACTTCTCTTCACTCTGCTTACACACGACTGCACACCCACACACAACAGCAATTTAATAATCAAATTTGCGGACGACACGACTGTAGTTGGTCTCATTAGCAACGGCGATGAGACAAACTTCAGGAGTGAGGTGAGCCGCCTGGCCAGGTGGTGCGGCGACAACAATCTGTCTCTGAACGTGAAGAAGACGAAGGAGATTGTTGTTGACTTCAGAAGAATGCACACCCAGCATGCTCCTCTGACTATCAACGGTGCGACCGTGGAAAGGGTGAGGAGTACCAAATTTCTGGGTGTTCATATCACGGAAGACCTCTCCTGGACCACCAACACCACAGCACTGATTAAGAAATCGCAGCAGCGACTATACTTCCTCCGTAAGCTGAGAAGAGCCGGAGCCTCAGCCCCCATCATGCACACCTTCTACAGAGGCACCATCGAGAGCATTCTGACCAGCTGCATCACTGTGTGGTACGGCGCCTGCAACGCATCCTGCCGCAAGGCACTGCAGCGCATAGTGAGAGCAGCTGAGAAGATCGTTGGTGTCTCTCTCCCACCCCTCCAGGACATCTATAACACCCGCCTCTCCCGAAAAGCCCTTGCTATTGCTAGGGACCCCACCCACCCATCCCACAGCCTCTTCAGTCTGCTGCCATCAGGAAGGAGACTACGCAGTCTCCAGGCACGGACCAACAGACTGAAGGACAGCTTCATACCCCAAGCTGTCAGGGCATTGAACTCTCTCCCGACTCTGCCACCTCTCCCCTCTTCTGCACCAAGGACCTGACCTCTGAATCCCCCCCCCACCCCCTACCCACCATCAGTTATTCTCTTATTCATCCACCTCATTATGTTGTCCTTGCATTTCTCTCCTATTACATTTGCACTGCCTTAATTTGTAATTGCACTATTACTATTTACTATTGTTTGCACTATTTGCCATCGCCACTTTACCTCCATAACTCACTTTATCCATCTAGTTTAATTTTATTGTATTTTATCTTCATCTTCTGTTGTTGTTGTTGTTGTTGTTGTTGTTGTTGTTACTGTTAAATTATTGTTGTTGTTAACTGTATTCGCCTTGGGTCTGAGAGTAACGGAATTTCATTTCTCTATATGTATGCACTGTATATATTGCAGAATTGACAATAAAGCTGACTTTGACTTGACTTTGACTTTGACTATTGTCTAACCTCAGTAAAACAGTGCAGTTCTGCAGCTAAAAGTTATTTAGGTAAACACTGTTACAATAAAACTCGCACATAGGGTGCATATTTCTTTCAGTCCTGTAAAAGTGAAGCTCTTTTCCTGACTTACTAAAAGTATCATCCTTTTGAATTAATGCTTAACAAGAAGCTTTAAATATTAAAATATTTCTAGCAAGAGATAGAATGTCCCATCTTAAATTCTGTTCTGATGCCCAACGAGTTGAATAAAATGTTCATGTCTAGAGAATGTGAACAGATATTGCTAGTGCATCCAAGCCCACAGAAATAGGCCATAATCTAACTTATTAACAATCATATCCATGTGATCTAAAATATAGTTATTTATGCATTTGAAATGTGTTGACCGGGTAAATCCTAACGACCTGCCCTGTAAATGAAAGTGAGGATGATAGAAATAATGATGGATGGGTTTGTGGGTGTGTAGGATGTGTGTTCACACCACACATCAATGCAGGGTGGCCAACTTACTGATAGATCAAGCTGGGGTTCTTTGTAATCATTTGTGTCATTTATAAACTGATACTCACAACAGCAGTATGCTTAATTAATACAATTGTTGTGTATAAAAGAGGTCGTTTTAAAGCATTAAAGCTAATCGTGCATGCTGTTAACATAATGAAAACCAATGGAGACCAAACCTAGGCTAATATACATATTTTTCTAAATATACGGAGACATGTGGTATTGATTTACATAGTTTATTATGCTGTAGGAAAGTCAATGTGTTCTATCTTTCCACTCATCTGATAAATGATCATTTGGAGATTGTTGTTGTTTGGAGTTAAGGCATTTGTTTTTTGTGTGGATGCAAATGTTTTTACATTTTGCATTTAAAGAGCATTACGGAATATTTATTATTTTTAATTATATTAAGAATAATTATTATTATTAGGCGTTCATTTGTGGGATACATAAATGTGTTAATTTTTTGGAGGACGATTTGAATGAAAACATCTGCTACATGAAAAAAATGTAATTGTGTATATATATAATTATAACATGATCAAATTTTGTTCAACTGTTAAAAGTAGATTTTTCTAATACATTATCTCCATGATCATAGAGGCCAGGTGGCCAGATCTCTGTTTGTTTGATGCTTAATATGCCAAGCCAAAAATTGTATATATATTATTACGCCCTGAGTCTAGGGTTCGGTAAACGAGTAACTACACTAGCGTAATTATTGAAGATGGATCCCATAAAAACTCACTCCGGCCGATAATCAATCCAAACAAACACAAAAAAGAAAGTAAGATTCAATTTAATTAAATGAACAAGTGCACAAAGAGCATCTCTTCAGGGTGTCCCAAGGACAAAACAACAAACAAAACAAGTACAAACAAAAAGAATAAAGTAAATTACCTCACCAGTTAGAAAACCAAAAGACATTTACCTTTCCTAACTCCCTAGTGGGAAAACAATGACAAACAGGTTTCAAAGTAATGGGCAGGACACCCCTACGCTCTATAACGTTAACACAAAACTAAACGTTGAACAAAAAATTAACAATGGCCAACTTTTACTTTCTCTGCTCTGAGAACCAAGTAACAGAAAAACTAATGTTCTAACACATCGACCGGAGGAGGGATCCAGGAGCTTCTTCACTCGAACACGGACAGATCAGAAATGAGCTCCCCGATGAATGCCAGCGGCCTCCTTAAATAATCCCCACCTTCCACCTGGCCAATGAGAAACCTCAGAGGATTCACCTATGAGAAAGGCAAAACTAAAGAAACAGGAAAACAGAGTCATCGAACCATTCACAAATAACGAGGATCGTAACAATATATATAAAAAAAATGTTTTTCGTCATTCCTGTAGCTCAATCAGTAGAGCATTGGTGCTTACAACACCAAGGTCATAGGCTCGATCCCAGGGAAAGCCAGAACTGATTTTATGTGTTCCTTGAATGCAATGTAAAGTGGCTCTGGATAAAAGATAGAAAATGTATTTTTATTTTCTATCTATTTTCCAAACCGCTTGTCCTGTGTAGGTTTAGGGTTGAAACACCTTGGACAAAACCAAATAACCTGTCCATCACCAATGTAATAGACCTAGGTCATTAGGAGCTGTGCATGTAAACCTCACTGCCCTGTCCTCAAGAGGCGTGCTAGCAGCTGTCCTTGTTAGGTACCCACCTCCCATACTGCAGATCCCGGTTCAAATCCAGCTTGGAGTGGGTCGAATAGGGTTGTTAACATGGGGAGAACATTCAAACTCCACCCAATATTAATTATAATAAAACAATGAATACATAATATGCTAACCAACCACTTTTTTTTGGTACACCTTGCTAGTACTAGATTGAACCCCCTTTTTTCTCCAGAACTGCCTTTATTCTTCATGTACAGGGAGTGCAGAATTATTAGGCAAGTTGTATTTTTGAGGATTAATTTTATTATTGAACAACAACCATGTTCTCACTGAACACAAAAAATTCATTAATATCAAAGCTGAATATTTTTGTATCAATATTTTAAGTAGATTTTAGTTTTAGCTATTTTAGGGGGATATCTGTGTGTGCAGGTGACTATTACTGTGCATAATTATTAGGCAACTTAACAAAAAACAAATTTATACCCATTTCAATTATTTATTTTTACCAGTGAAACCAATATAACATCTCAACATTCACAAATATACATTTCTGACATTCAAAAACCAAACAAAAACAAATCAGTGACCAATATAGCCACCTTTCTTTGCAAGGACACTCAAAAGCCTGCCATCCATGGATTCTGTCAGTGTTTTTATCTGTTCACCATCAACATTGCGTGCAGCAGCAACCACAGCCTCCCAGACACTGTTCAGAGAGGTGTACTGTTTTCCCTCCTTGTAAATCGCACATTTGATGATGGACCACAGGTTCTCAATGGGGTTCAGATCAGGTGAACAAGGAGGCCATATCATTAGATTTTCTTCTTTTATACCCTTTTTTGCCAGCCACGCTGTGGAGTACTTGGTGTGATGGAGCATTGTCCTGCATGAAAATCATGTTTTTCTTGAAGGATGCAGACTTCTTCCTGTACCACTGCTTGAAGAAGGTGTCTTCCAGAAACTGGCAGTAGGACTGGGAGTTGAGCTTGACTCCATCCTCAACCCGAAAAGGCCCCACAAGCTCATCTTTGATGATACCAGCCCAAACCAGTACTCCACCTCCACCTTGCTGGCGTCTGAGTCGGACTGGAGCTCTCTGCCCTTTACCAATCCAGCCACGGGCCCATCCATCTGGCCCATCAAGACTCACTCTCATTTCATCAGTCCATAAAACCTTAGAAAAATCAGTCTTGAGATATTTCTTGGCCCAGTCTTGACGTTTCAGCTTGTGTGTCTTGTTCAGTGGTGGTCGACTTTCTGCCTTTCTTACCTTGGCCATGTCAGTGAGTATTGCACACCTTGTGCTTTTGGGCACTCCAGTGATGTTGCAGCTCTGAAATATGGCCAAACTGGTGGCAAGTGGCATCTTGGCAGCTGCACGCTTGACTTTTCTCAGTTCACGGGCAGTTATTTTGCGCCTTGGTTTTTCTGCACGCTTCTTGCGACCCTGTTGACTATTTTGAATGAAACGCTTGATTGTTCGATGATCACGCTTCAGAAGCTTGACTATTTTAAGACTGCTGCATCCCTCTGCAATATATCTCACTATTTTTGTCTTTTCTGAGCCTGTCAAGTCCTTCTTTTGACCCATTTTGCCAAAGGAAAGGAAGTTGCCTAATAATTATGCACACCTGATATAGGGTGTTGATGTCATTAGACCACACCCCTTCTCATTACAGAGATGCACATCACCTAATATGCTTAATTGGTAGTAGGCTTTCCAGCCTATACAGCTTGGAGTAAGACAACATGCATAACGAGGATGATGTGGTCAAAATACTCATTTGCCTAATAATTCTGCACTCCCTGTATGTGTACACTGTGGTCATAAAGGGATGGACATAGTCAGAAACAATGCTTAAACTTAATCGATACTCAATTGGTACTAAGGGGTCAAAAGTGTGCCAAGAAAATCCCCCAAACCATTGCACCCCCACCAATATGAACTGTTAAAGTGTTGACCTTACTGAATGTTACAGCAGATTGAAACTCATCAGACCAGACAACGTTTTTCCAATCTTCTATTGTCCAATTTTTAGCCTGTGTGAACTGTAGCCTCTGTTTCCTGTTCTTAGCAGACAGGAGTGTCTTCTGCTTCTGTAGCTTATCTCATATCAAGGTGTTGTGCGTTCAGATTCTCCGGTTGTAACAAGGGGTTGAGTTACTGTTGCTTCAAACCAATCTGGCCATTTTCCTCTGACCTCAACAAGGCATTTTGCCGATAGAACTGCCGCTCTCTAGATATTTTCTCTTTTTCAGACCATTCTGTGTAAACCCTAGAGATGGTTGTGGATTAAAATCACAGTAGATCAGCAATTTCTGAAATCTCAGAACGGCACCAACAATCATGCCACATTCAAAATAACTTAATTCACCTTTCTTCCCAATTGTGTTTAAACTTTCTTCCCCTTGACCATAGGTGTTTTCAGCATCAAGTACACAAAGTTCAGACTCCTTGTTAGTTCAAACTCAGGAGTATAAACTCCCGAGGACGTGAGGATGCAAGTCTAGTAATTCTGTAAATGGTTCTGATAACGTCACTCAGCTCGCTCTGGCTCATCCAGTTATCTGTGTGCATATTTACAATAAAAAGAAAATATACTACTTTTCGTTTTCATTCAAGTAATATAAAAATTAATTGCCACACAATTGTGGTTCAGCCAGGCAACATGTACATCTTCATTGAATGTATATTTCTAAATAAAATGAAATATAAAACACAACCCTACCTCTTTTTATTTTAATTTAAAAAATATTAACATAGATACAGTATGTGGTTCAGGGAATATCTGCATAAACTGATTATCTTCGTTGAACATACATCTATGTCTCTTTGTTAAATGTATTTACCCTCAGCCAAAATGATATGCAATAGATTCCTGAGACCAAAGATTGCCCATTAGATATACACAAAACTAATTAGAAATCATATTTAACATATGTAACTTATACAGAGGTATCAGAACCAGCAGCAAAAGTCAGAGGGACTTGGTGAGGTAAGGCTGTTCCCTGCAGGGTTAATGAGTGTTGAGTACCTGGTGATCGCTCTGTCTTTCTCCGAAATTGTTGGGACTCATTTTCAAAGAGACGTTATCTTTATAAAGAAACCACAGATTTAAGCTTTAAACAACTACATTCTTGTCTGAAAAAAAACTCTATTAATACTACATTTCATCTTGCAATAATAGTAGTATTTTTAACATTTTCATTTTAATTACATGGGTTTTTTCTTCGTCAATTGACGATTACTTAGTGGTGCGAGATGCATTCTGGGATACCTTACTGTATCAACTCCACACAAATCACCCCAGATGCATCCTCGATAAAAGTGGTGGATCAAGAACACAGCCAGGGATTTGAACTGTACTTGAGCAGTGACTGATGACACTTCACAAGTCCACAAGAAGTCAAGTACAGACAAAAACTAATATTGAGAAACGGCCCATGTCTACATAATTAAACACATTAAGTTTAGATATTTGCGTTAACAAGGAGTTGAACAGGTGTATCTAATAAAGTGGTAAATAATTTTATGTAGAATTTATAACTTGTATAATGTAATACATTTATTTATTTGACAGTAATGTCTACCCAGCAACAAAAGTAGGTGGAAGCTACACACAAAAAAAATCCTTGTATCTACATAAATAAGATTCAATGACTGAGTTATACAAATTATGTTTGGAAGCTGCTGAGTGAGAGCAAATTTTGCATCTCATGCACATTTGGCAAACTAATATTATTCAAGAAAAAAAATGGAATTTGTTGGGTCCCCGGGTCACTGTACACTATATTGAAGACAAAAGGATATGATGTGGGCTAAGCATATGCATAAAACATGAATTTAGTGTGAGCATCTTTTGACCTAAAATGCTATGCTAACTGAAACAATATATACTCACCTAAAGGATTATAAGGAACACCTGTTCTCATTAATGCAATTATCTAATCAACCAATCAATGGCAGTTCCTTCAATGCTTATAGGTGTTTGGTCCTGGTCAAGACAATCTCCTGAACTCCAAACTGAATGTCAAAATGGGAAAAAAGGTGATTTAAGCAATTTTGAGCGTGGCATGGTTGTTGGTGCCAGACGGGCCGGTCTGAGTATTTCACAATCTGCTCAGTTATTGGGATTTTCATGCACAACCATTTCTAGGGTTTACAAAGAATGGTGTGAAAAGGGAAAAACATCCAGTATGTGGCAGTCCTGTGGGCGAAAATGCCTTGTTGATGCTAGAGGTCAGAGGAGAATGGGTTGACTGATTCAAGCTGATAGAAGAGCAACTTTGACTGAAATAACCACTCGTTACACCCGAGATTTGCAGCAAAGCATTTGTGAAGCCACAACACGCACAATCTTGAGGCGGATGGGCTACAACAGCAGAAGACTTGTTACCAGACCAGTCAGACCATCATGACTTGTTACCACTGTGCAGGCTGGTGGTGGGGGATGTTTTCTTGGCACAGTTTAGGCCCCTTAGTGCCATTTGGGCATCATTTAAATGCCACGGCCTACCTGAGCATTGTTTCTGACCATGTCCATCCCTTCATGACCACCATGTATCTATCCTCTGATGGTTACTTCCAGCAGGATAATGCATCATGTCACAAAGCTCCATCGACTGCAAGATGCTATCCTTTCAATATGGGCCAACATTTCTAAAGAATGCTTTCAGCACCTTGTTGAATCAATGCCACGTAGAATTAAGGCAGTTCTGAAGGCGAAAAGGGGTCAAACACATTATTAGTATGGTGTTCCTAATAATCCTTTAGGTGAGTGTATGCTGTCTTGCAGAATACATGCGTTTGTACAAGAACATTTAGTCAAATCATGTCAAAAGCTTTTTTTGTGTGTTTCATAATTTATTTTGATTGGGAATTGTGAAAAATACAATACTTAATTTTTTGACAGCTTATGCAAGAAATAATTTTAGAATCTCAGTTGTGTATGATTCATCAACTTTTCATCCTCAATCCCGGTTTGATTTCCAACTGTTGCTTGCAATTATTAATAGATGCTTATGGTAATCAGCAGGACACCCAATAGACTATTTCATTCATTTTTCTCCAAATTCATGGCAAGTCTTTTGAATGATTTTGATATTTAACATTCTCAGCTCAAATGAAGAGATTTTTTTTTAAATTATTGATCAGACTGATTTATGAACCTCACTCGGAGAGTAAAGGATGAAAAAGTTAGAAGAAATTTAAAGATGACCTATTATACTTTTTTACTTTTCCAAAAATGTCTTCCAGATGTATCAAATGGATCCTTTGCAGCCTTGCCTACCCTAGAAATCATTGCGCATCATTGGGTTTCATCTTACTCAAATATCTAATGATCCAAATGTAAAAATAGTTAGAAAAAAGTTTAATCTGTTCAAATGTTGACTTCCATCTTACTATGATGCGATTATTAGTAGTATAATAGTTTATACTCTTCATTACATATAGAAATTGACCATGGCGACCATATTTAGACAGTTTGTGAACCCTGTTTTTTTTCTGATGGTTTAATAGAACTTTGAAAAAAGTCTAGCATAAACATTATTGTAACTCAACAATTGTTAGGTGACAAGAACAGTCTTCTCTAGGCTAGACAGTTTCATTTAACAACACCTTCGAACTTGGAAGATGTTCGAACAACTTTGAAGATATATCCTTTGAAATGGGACACAGCCATTGTGCGTTTGTGGTAAAGGGGCATGATATTTCTGAAACGCACATAAAGCAGTTGACCAATCATAACACACTGGTCTAGCCGACCAGTCAGAGCATGGAAGTATGGTTTTCAGAGAAACAGGAACTAAACAGACCTTTACTGACAATCTGTGAAGAGAGGTGCAACATTAATGTCAAACAGGTGAAAAATAATGTGTTTTTTGACAAATCTGTTCTAGTAGAGCCCAAAAATAAAATCAAGACTTTGTAAAAGGGAATAATGGGTCCTATTTAATGGACAGAACTGTTCATAAAATGCTCTTCCACCAAACAAATGTGATAAAATTATGGCGTGTGAGCTTGGAGAGCTAGAACAGGAACATTTAATGAATCAAAACAAAGTAGCCTCGTGACTCTTGTCTTTGAAACAGAAATCAAAGCAAATGAAAAAAAAGAAGGAAAAATAGTCAGTGGCACTGGGCCTCTAAGTGATTTGTTAAATGCTGCTCGAACTGATGTTGACAGCTTGGCACCTTTTTGCTTGGCTCATTAATATATTACACCATAATGTAATGTCTCTGCGACGAAAGAGAGTTGTCTTCTTTACTTAGACTGTGTTTGTAAACCGCAAGAGATCAACTGCATGTTACCTTCAAAAAATGATTTCAAGTTTCAGAAGTGACGTTGCTCATGTTGTAGTGTAACCTTAGATCTAAATGGCTAGGATGGGTGAAGGTATAACAAAGGTAATATCTGAGATATGAATCAATGTAAGTACTCTAAAATCCATTCCTAGGGCCATTACCCAGAGGTTCCAGTGTGTACTACAAGGGGACCGTGCCATATAGGAAGATTATCCCTATTGTGCAAGTAACCAATATCCTTCTGTGTGCAGTCTTGCATCGTAAACAAAGCCATCAGTAGTTCATTAAACAAAACTTCACGGGACGCTGGGCGCAAAAGCACTTCCGAGCAATAAATGGTTAAAATGAAGAAATCTTAATATGCTTTCCATATCATAAACTGTAGAGTTAATATGTGAGTATATATTTAGCATGCTACTCTCAGTGGAAGAAAATGAGAATTGTTTTATTACAGAGCCTATATTATGCGCCGTCAAAATAGCATTCTAATTTTTTTTCTTTTATGGTCTGAACATATGAAAGTGTGGTGTGTTATTTGTATTATGCATAATCACAAATCATATGCAAACTGCAGAAGTGAAATGCTCTAGCCATTAATGCACAGTGTTTATTTATTATGCCATTAAACCTTTCAAATGAACACAAATAAAATCAGCTGTCAGGGTGTGTGTTCCTACAATCGGGGAAATGGAATAAGAATAAAAGGTCTAAGGGATGTATAAAAGTATTAGAATCATGGTAGTGGTGTTTGTTTCGGACTGTCCTGCCATGTGAAACTGACAAGCTGTTATGATGTAGGCAACACGACCCTAATAATGTGGCCCGCCAGGAGATGTCACTGTCGTGTGACACCTTAAAAGCAACATCAACTTCATGAAAAACTGTTACTTGTGAAATTGCACACTTTTGGCCTGGGTGAAATGTTGTTGATTTAAAATTAAAAATTGTCTCAATAACTTCATTTATATTCATGCAACTGAAATACATTAAGCCAACAACATTTTAGTGTCACTCTTCTGTTTACTCTGCACCTTAACTAACTGTGATAATAATAATAATACATATACATATGTTATTATACACACACACACACACACACACACACACACACACACACACACACACACACATATATATATATATATATATATATATATACACACACACACATAATGAATGCTTCTTTTTGAGTGTGATCTCGTTTATAATTATTGTTTAATTTGATACGCTATATGAGGAACACCAACTTTTCATTTTCTAGAAATATCATGACTGACCACGTACTTCCACTGGTCCCAAAATGATTGCAAAAACTGGGCCAATATATAGACACACATCCGCTACAGTTGTGAGTGTCACTAAAATACACTTTCTGTAATGTTGGTAGTTATTAGTCTAAGCTTTATACATGTATATTTCCGTCTTAAGTTGTCCTGTTTTTAATTTCGATCAACTGTTTGCTATATTTTCTAATTCTGTTCAATGAAACTTTTTAAAACTGTTTATTAATGCCCATCAAAAGTTATCCTACTAATATGTACACTTATACTTACTAAAACGGACCCTCGTTTAGTTACAAATGTGATTTTTTTGAAAGGGCATAGTTGTAGTGACACCTTTTTCAGGGGTAACTTGTAGATTTTATAAACCATTCTTATTTGTTGCAGACATATATGCAAATATTGTGTCAGGGTGTAAGACAAAATGTAAGGGGGAAAAGAAAAAGAAAAAGCCCCCTGGTCTCTCCTAAGAATCCAATTGTAAAAATTACCATTGATAAAAATTGAAACCACATTCTTCACCTCTGAAGAAAAGCATTTCTCTCACAGTAATGGGGATTGGAGCTGAACTGTGAGTTGACCATCATGTTATCGTGGTTCCTTTGATCTTGTGCTGACATGTGACCCGTCATGCCTCAGTGAGATACTCATGCCGGACGCGTGGAAACGTCAGAGCGGTCTGGTTGTGAAGACTAGTGTCACGTGACCGTCGCGAACCGAAGAGATTTGAAGGGTTCAGAGATTCAGCCGCTACTTCTTCAACTACGAGTCCAGCGGAACGCAACGCGCATTCACGCCATTCACAGCCCGAGTGTTGAACCGCAAAGTTGGGTTGCGTGACCTAAGGAGGGGTGGTCTTGAATAAATCTCTACTTTGACGAAGCTCAACAGTGAAGCCGAGCCTCTATAGACCGGAGCGCTGCATTGTTAAGAAAAATACAGCCGTTATTCTTTCGTAAAACCCTCGGAGTTTAAAAAAAGAAAAGAAAAAAGGATTCGATACGCTTCATACAGTGATATTAACCGAAAAGATAATGGCTTATGGTATGTAATAGTTTACCGGTAAAGGTTGTGCAGGACTTCAGTACCTTCTGAGAAGATTTTCAAGTCATCTTTTGGACTTCATTCGAGAAGAAAACTATTTTTTTTTCCAATTGGAGCGGACAAGTAAGCGTTTGTTTTCGTTTAACATCGCTAACATCAGGTGAAATATACATCGAACACCGGATCTCATCGGCTACAGTTTGACCAAATGTCAAGGTTACTAGCCTTTAGGAGATTCTGAATTGCCACCCAACACAAACACGTCGTGTATCAGTTATTTTGTGTCCGATAGTACCTGTAATCTGAGATGCTTTTGTAGATTATTAAACTATCAAACGCGCTCGAGACACTGGTATTGTGCTGTTCCGAGACCATCTCTGGCTTCATGCTTTCACGGGATTATAGTGTGAATTAAAATCTCTGGATGGACGAAAACGACTATATTTCACGCCGTGTGGATTACTGAGAGAGAGCGATACGCGTGGGAATCGAGACAACCTGAGCAGGATACCTGTAACTTTTCTCTTTCTCTCTCTCTCTTTCTCTCTCATCGCTTCATCCTTCACGAGATTGCGCTTTCGGTCGCTGGTTGACACGGGCTTTTTTTCTTTAACTCTTACTCGTTTGGTATAATGGACGTGAATGCTCTAGATAAAGTTCACCAGCATCACAATCAAACAGATTCTCGCTGGGAATTGGTGGCTGGACTGTAGACGTTGGACGGGAGATATTCTAGAGGAGCGCGGTTGTTCATCATCACAAACGGGATTTATTCGTGGAAACTACGATGTCCGTTTCACGCTCTTGGGTGGAAACTCTGTTGCTATATATGTTGATTTCAGATGGTAAGTCTGAAAGTCTTTTTTTAATACCGTACTTGCTTGATAATTCACGTCTGTGTGTTGTGAAATGACTGCAGCTGGTATGTTTGGATGTTGGGCTGCAGTGTTTTTTTTATATAAATCTTAATTTGTAATTCAACACACATAGACTAAAGCGCAGAGCTTAGATGAAACCGATTTAAAACGCTTGAAGTTCTTGTTTTGTCTCCAGCTTTGGTGACAACGTAAGGTCAAGTGCGCCTCTTTTTTTTCTTCGTTTTACTTCATGTATATGTAATGCCGTCTTTTTGAACACAACATACACTTATTATCGAAGCAAGCAACTGCCCGCAAGGTGGGAGCACGACTAAAGCTTCAGGCCAACTGTGACTTAAAGATGCCCATTTTATAAAACAATGTGAAATCCGTTTTTGAGCCTGCTCTGTCAGAATGACGTTATTATTATTACAATTTATTTCATTTAAACATATGTATTTTGGGGGGTTGGTATGGGGGATTAAATTAAACAACATGGGTATAAGGACTGTTTCAAAGATTAAAAAATTGGACGGAATAAGTTTAGTCACAAGTTCCACTGCGTGTTTTCTGTGTGAAAAGAAAATACACATAAGTCGTCCGAAGAGGTAACCATAGCAGCAGTTCAATTATTTGATCTGATGCTTTAAAAATCTGAATCTCCTTTCTTTAGTTGAGCAATGCAAAGATTTAAGTGTTCATTCTTTTGAGACCTTCAGTGTTGCATTAACTACTATATTTAGGGGGACATACGGATGGGACAAATTTCAATTGTTATATTTCCTAATTATCTGTTGCTTGTTTGCAAGGAATAAGCATCCGTTTAAGTTTATTTTAGATTTGCTCCCCGTTTGTCCTCTGCAGTTCCAAATGAACAGTCACTTTATAGATGCTTATCTGTTTGACAGTCTGCGTTCATCATATAAGTACATTTATCCATTTTTTATGTTTTGATCAGCAGTCACAGCTGTGTCTCTTTGTTTAATTGAAAGCTTTGACTGCTATGTCTCATCAAAATGTATCTAAATCCTACTGAAACACCAAATGAGTCATTGTAGGCTATTTTAAAGTCAGAACCGTATTATGGCATCATAGTGTGACTAGGATTATTACATTGACCGTCATCAGTACAGAAGAGATATTTCTTTGAAAGTATTCCTTTGAGGTCTGAACCCATCCCTTATTTTCGTTTCATGAAACCATAAGAACAAAGGCAACATCATTTGGGAGTCATCAAAGTCCTGAGGGTTCGTAATGTGTCTTGACTGTAAACTATGATGGTATTTGACAGAAGCTTGGATGAGAAGAAGACCAAAAAGGGAGTTTCGTTTGTAGAAATTTTTTGATTTTTAAGTTATGAGTTATGCCATGGGGATTGTTAGTTAATTTAAATTTGATCAACTTGTTTAGGTTTCACTCTTCCATGATTCATACTTCGACATAGAAGGCAGAAGCGATGGAAGGTCAGACGTGCTCATAATGTCATGTGCCAGGCTCTGTCCAATACAATTGCGCATGTTTTGACAACAATGCCACTCAGTCATGCGTTTCCATTTATAATCCAGACAGCCTTCATCTGCGGTTGATACTGATGTACTTGGGCAATAAATTGGCCCAGCAGAAGTGTGTCTCCTCCGCTTCCAGTTACAGACGTGACAGACAGGAACCAGGCATTAAGATCAAGGAAAACATCAACAAACCTGAGACGTGCCGTGAGCTCTCTAGGAATGTCTTGTTTGTTAATCCACAGTGTTGCACCTGTGCGGAAAGCCCTGGTTCGGTTTCAGAGCTGCTTCCTTGTGAAACCAAATCATCTGGAAAGAAATAGCTTTGTTTTGTACTCTTGTTTTATTTATTAGGCCTGGGAAGTAGCATCGGTGGAGCTTCAGTGCCTTGATTGTTAGACCTCTGTGTTTCCTTACCCAAACTAACCTGAAATTATTTTTGACAACTGTTCTGATTTAATTCTGATTATGATATGACTCCTCTTTCATGGGCTTTTTATGCATTTCAAGTTTCCTTTACAACTTAACATATATTGAGCAGAACAAATAAAAAGGCTCCTAGTTGTGTCATCATAAATGCTGTATTTGCAAAATTTAAAGGGATAATGTCAAAATCTGACATAATTTATCATTCCAATAAATTGGAGGTCAATTTAGGTCATTCCAAGGTCATTTCAAACTTGTTTGATTTCTTCTGCAAAAAACACACAAACATTTTGAATAAATCATTTTGTGTGTGCATCCGTTCATTGAATGTCAACTGGTTGCAATGTTGTTTTTCACAGGGTGTATCTTAAGCCAGTAGTAGGCCTCAGATAAATTAGGGTATTGAAGTATCTTTTCTAATCATGACTTGGAAAAAGAAAACATTACTGCAATTTCCTCATAATCTCCAGATCACTTTGAAACGTAGCATTCTGTGGAGAATTCAAATGTGTCCGATATTTTTTCTGGTATGCACTGAATGATCCAAATGATCACTTCATTTGACCAAATGGAAAGCATATTTAAACTGTCTGATTCATTTCCATAGTTCACTGTGTCATTCACCAAATGCAAAATAGTAAAGATGTGTCCGCAGAGCATCTATTCATAATGTAGGAGGTGGGATGCTTAAGTGTCTAGAGAAAATTTTATTAGCTGAAGTACAGATTGATGTCATAAAAACATTGATCAATATTGATCCATGTAAGTACATAATCTTGTAAATGCGAATTTCTTTTCTGTTAAGACCGCTAAAACATGCTTTTTAGTCTGGGACCAAACTTAAGCTTTGTCTGTGAAACTGGGCCTGTATGTTGATGGCTATAACTTATTTCAAAGGTTCAAAGTTTGCAGCTCTCAAAAGTTAGGCTAAAATGGACTAAAATAGCAGCTCTAGTGCCAGTTATTCTTGAGAGTGTTTCTTTCAAAAGATGTAGATGTTTTAGAGGATCTCAGAGCACTTTCTGTCCAGTTTCTTTTTGGTGTGTTTGAAAGATTTACATGCGCAAAAACATCATGTGACCAGTTTTTACCATGTGCGACAGACTGTTAATAAATCCTATAAGATTATTAGTAATCATACTCTACTACAACACAAATCTAATAAACTTGTGTAGGACATGTATGTAGGCTGTTTGGTTATGAGACTTATTGAATTTTAGGCTATGATGCAAGTTAGCATTGAAGAGTAAAACGTCATCAGCTTGCACTCATGGTAAACAAATAGAGCGAGATGAATCACGCTTTGGCAATTGTGTTTTTTATGTGTGCTGAAAAAAAAGAGGGGGAAGCGAAAGGAGAATATGGACTTGGTCATTGCTTATGGAAAAGAGGCCAACTTGGCATGCCGATTTTGTAAAAGTTTTAGCACCATGTCGCGTTGATCAATACGGCATTTAATGTTGCATTTTTATTGGTTATAGTCAAACACACTGTGAGATGATCATGCTAAATTTCTGACACTGATGACAAATAATTGTAGGCTATCTATAGCTGCAAGACTGTGACAATGGCCGTCTTTGAACTTCTATCACTGTATGACGCAGGACCACCGTTTAGGAGCCATGACCACAGAAATCGCCACGACTGGTCATCTTTTGTCTGGAGAGCCCAAAATCCTACAATGTTTACCAGACATAAGGAATGTAATGAGAGTGCTCGTTCTTTATTAATTGGCCCTGCTTTTTTATCTACTGCTTCATATGAAGTCCTTGACAAACTTGACAGAATTTGCACAGGTTCACTTGGCACTAATGAGATTTCTTAATGGGATTTGGGTTTGTGTGACATTTGTAAACTCAAGCAACCTAATAACCAATGGAATAAGGTCAGTTTAAACCTGAACAAACATGGAAAATATATATATAAAGGTGAAAAGTTTTAAATTGAAGCAGGAGTTTTTTGCAGAATATTTGATTTAGTAATAACTGGTTAAAGAACATTTAATTTCATCATCTCTTAGCATACTCATACCTCAACTATAATCTGTGGCACAGCATGTTAAATCATTGACTAATGAAATAGCATTATCTTGCACCTACAGCGACGCTGGAAACATTGTTCCTTCAGTTGCAGTAAAATACAGCTTTGAGAAGTGGTGGTTTCTACAGGCATGGCATGACTGAAGACCTCCCGCATCGGCCCTGAAGGCACTATGTCCTTTCTTTTGAAAGCACGCAAACTTGTTTATATTCACTGCACATTGCCCTTTAATAAAAAGATCTTTTCCAATCGCAAGCACTGTGATCAAAAACTGCACCCGGATGGTAACATCCTTTAAAATGTTCTTTTATTTCTTCAGAGGGTAGGCCTAATAGCATGAGATGGCTGTACTTTACCATCGTTAAAACATCCTCTTTGAGTTTGAAGTTGACCCTTTGTCATGCGAGATAAATTGCCTCTCCCCAGGCAACCTGCCTGACCCATCTGTCAACCAATCAGGGAAGGAGACACTGCTTGTATCCTCTAGACTCTTTAGTTTGGTACCTACTGTGTCCATTCATCACTTACATCCTTCATTGTCATCATATACAGTCATCATATAGCGATAGCACAACCAGAAACATCTCCCAGACAGCAGGGATGAGGAAAAATCGCAAATGGATGACATTAGCGGCAGGCCTACATTTTGTTTTCGCCGTGTTTTTGTTGGAATGGCTGGCTGTATCGTGCTCTTGCTCTAATAAGACTGCAGCTATGATTAAAGGGCTGACTCAGGAGACTGTAACCTGTATTTCCTACTCTTGTTTCTAGCCTGTCGTTGTATGCCTGCCAGCTGCACAGGATTAGTGTCTTGACAAAAAGGAATGCTTATTAATACGAAAATTGTCTGTAGCTGCAGGAAAATTAAGTAGATGTGAGATGCACATTTTGTTAGTCTGAAAAATCTCTGTGAGGGTATTAATTAGCCGACTAGGAGCATTTGCTAGGACAGAAACAAATAGATTAACCAGGAACATGCCTCTTGCCTTTTCGAGTAGAATTATCATTATCGAATGTACTTTCAAAGGCTTAGCTGTGATGGTAGAAATGTGCCAACTGGAACATATTTTGCTGTACCGTTTAAATGAATGGATTGGCGTGGCTATCAGTGGGCAAAACTGATTTATGTATGAGAGCGGCAAAGAAATGGGCAGAATTAAAAAATGCATGACACAATAAGCTCCAAACAAGTCAGAAAGAGGAAGAGCTTGTTAAGGTGTGTTGTTAATTATGTTACCACATAATTTTTCTAGGAAATAGGATTTTTCTTGTAATCTAATGTCGCAAAATATGATTCTGTTTTGGCACTGATGCCAGATTGATCATTCATTTATGAATAATAAAATCGTTTGATTTGAATTTAAATTGACACATTTAATTGACTGAATTACCCTAAAATTGGCAATGCCACATAGTTAATTATTATATAATATTTAAATATATTTATTATATAAACCAATGTTTCGAATTTATGCTTTTTTACATACCTTTACGCTGAACCTTTTATGCACACGAACGCACGCATGCACACACACACACACACACGCACACACACACAATATATAATTTTTATGTATATAATATATAATTTCACAGTTTTCAGTGTCACATGATTCTTCTGAGATCATTCTAATATGATGATTTTGCTACTCAAGAAACATTTCTTGTGATTTACAGTTGTGCTGCCTAATATTTTTGTGGAAACCATAAAAAAATTTTCAGGATGCTTTATTCATAGAAAGTTCAAAATAAAATTATTTATTTGAAATGGAAATATTATGTAATAAATGTCTGGACTGACACTTAAAAAAAATATTGATTAGACACACACACACACACACACACACACACACACACACACACACACACACATACATACATATACACGCACACACACACACACACACACACACACACACACACACACACACACACACATACATAAATATACACGCGCACACACACATATATATATATATATATATATATGTGTGTGTGTATATATAGCTAGATACATACAGCTGTGGCCTTTCAGTGGTTTTGATCATAGTGTACATTTAGAAAACAGATGACGTCTGCCCAAATCGTTGCTGTGAGGTAAAAATAGTTTGCTTATTTTTTTCTGTCAGTGGCTGAACATATTATTATTACATGAATTACTACACTAATACTCTTAATTGAGGTGTTAAACAGATCGTCAGCATAGCACTATGAAGTCCAAACATTGTAAGCGTCCACACTGGACATTTTGCCTCTACATGGGCGACTGTGATCTGTGATCACTGCAGTGGAAGCTGAAGAAATATGGCCAGATTTTTGCCCTCCAGCATTTCTTGGCTCCTCACGTGGTTCTGTTTGCCTCCCTCCCTTCCTCTCCTCCTCCATATCTGCCGCCGCTTCCCTCATTCCATATCTCATGTGCGACAAATCTGCAGAAGTCGCTTGTACTCCCTGTGCCCAGGCCAACTAGATGTCCCCTCAGCCTTTAAGCTTTGCTTGCT
This sequence comes from Rhodeus uyekii, assembly GCA_037043235.1. NCBI lineage: Eukaryota > Metazoa > Chordata > Actinopteri > Cypriniformes > Acheilognathidae > Rhodeus > Rhodeus uyekii. The sequence goes on along the minus strand of JAWRVZ010000179.1, from coordinate 718,880 downwards.
TTCTTTTTTCCTTACTTCAGTTGTGATATTCTTGCTCTTTCTGCACTTCAGGTTTCCGCTTGGCATGAGGATTTCACAACCCAAAGTAAAGCCAGTTAGAATTATTAGAATGGCAAATTGGTTGGGTTTGCAGTCCAAATATTTAAATCAGCAGACTCAGGCTGATGTGGGTGGTAAAGCCACTGTCTGGCCTGCAGTGTCATTACCTTTCCTAATTGAACGACACCTGTGGCAGAAGAGGTGGTGATGGCGACGAGGGCTGACTGGGTCAGTGTTGTCTCAGCGTGACTCATTAGTCTTTCTGCTGGGCTCTTGTGCTGCTGCTTGGCTGCTTTTAAAAGTCCTCAAGCCTACACCAGTGACAGTAGCACAGTATCCTCAAACTGTGAGTGCAGAGCCACACTGAGGGGGAAATGTTTGTGGGTTGACTGAAAGACTGTCACTTCATAATATAATGCAACAGTAGTAATAAACAGTTACGTAATCAGATTAGTAAAGTATCCAAGTAAATAATTAACGCATTACTATTAAAACATCTGACTTTTTCAAATAAGTAAAGCAAGTTTTTATTGGTGAAGTTAAACTCTCTACTTCTGTGATCCAGAATTGCAGCACAGGTGAAAGGTTTGTTTGAGCTCTACTGTACAAGCATGAATTTGCATTTCCTGCTGCTTGAGTCTTATTGTTTTAATTTTGGTGTTTTTTACATTTGCCTGAAAATAGAATTTTTTTTTTTATAAGAAATAAGAGAAAAAGTAAGTAACGCAATTGGTTACTTAAGTAACTCAATATTGTAATGCATTACTTCGGGAAAGGTTGTGCTGGACTTCAGTTCCTTCTGAGAAGATTTTCAAATAGTCTTTTGGAATTAATTCGGGAAGAATTTTTTTTTTTTTTTAATCGAAGCGAACAAGTTAACGTTTGTTTTCGTAATTTTCCCCAACACTGGTAATAAAGTATTAAATCAGGGAATAATCTACACTTTTGTAGGCCAAAAGTATGACACATTCATATGTGCCTGCTGGATATTTTCAGAAACACTGCATTAATTACTGATTTTGTCCTCCCATTGCCGCTAAAATAGATTTTTACACTAGGGTTCCTCAATATTGAAAAATAAATAAATAATTATTATGTTTTTATTGTAATTATTATTACAAAAAATATTAAACATGTTAATAATACTATTGTACTGTAAAAAAAAAAAAAATTATTGTGTAAAATTAAAATACTGAACAATACTGTTCATATAAATGTATGCAGCTCACAGCTTCTCAAATCAGTTTGATTCACAGTCAATGACCCAAGAAACTGACACACTTCTCTCACATATATTTACTTAAATCACATTCTGCCCAATTTGAAAAATGCACTAAGCATATCATGACATTTTTCTTCTTCGCTCTATCGTACAGCCTTATTTTACTCTTCAAGGAAAGGTTTCCTCTAGTTGAAACATGACTGTGGGGATTTGCTTCCATTCAAACGCAAGCATCAGTAAGGTCAGATGTTGATGTTGGGCGATGGGGTAATTCATCCCAAAGGTGTTCAGGTCTGGGATTTGTGCAGGTCAGACAAGTTCTTCCACCCCATGCTCCGTAAATCTTTCTTTATGGGCCTTGCTTTGTGCACTGCGGCATTGTTTGCTGGTTGGTACAGAAGTCTTAAAGCACATTCTACTTGTCCAAGCTGTACGTCGATAATGTGTTCAGACATATGATTTCGTAAAGTAGGTGAAAAATATCTGGATGACCTAATGCTTAGATCTACTGTGAGATCAACATGGAGGATCGAATGTGTCTATATTGTATTCATACTACACACATGCATTACTTCCAGAATGTACTTTATTAATAGTCGAGAAAAATGTTTGTCATCAAATTAAGTGTGTATGATTTTAGTTCATGCTAAGAAAGTTTTGGTTTTATGCATCTGCTAGTAACCAAAATAACCTGTAAAACAGGTTTCAGGGTGACCCCACATGTGTTTTTCCCCCAAATCTCCCCCTATACCCTTAAATAGGGAACAGCCTATTGGTGTCCAAAACATAGTGAATGTTGTCAAGTACACTCATTCAATCCCATAATGTACAGGAGTAATGAGTGTACAACTGATGTACACTCTATAGGTAAGGAATGCACACAAATTCCAGCATCTCGTCAGAAGATTGCTGAATCATCCATCCATTTATTTTCCCAAACTGCTCATTTTATTTGGTTTATGCATGCTAGTTTTCATGACAAAGTGAATGAGGGATTAGGGGTGATTTCGAACAGAGCTAAGGTTTCTTGCACAATTTTTTTTTTTATATTTCCTCAGTTTGAATTAAACACTATACACCGCTCTATAATCAAATGACCCATTTATAAATGGGTAACGCGTCACACGCGACAGCGTCACACCGTTGTTCATGAGGGTGGCTATGTTGAGGGGTGTCATAGGATCCCGATATAGACAATAACATACATTAAATATCGATATTATGTTAATACTACACGTATGAAAATATTATAAATAATCCAACGACAGTAACTGGATACTAGCTACTACTCTACCAGTACCCGACAAAGATACATTATTTTGTGTTTGTTCTTTTTTTGACCACTGAATCACGCTCAAAATTCAAGTTTAGGGAGAGAGAGAGAGAGAGAGAGAGAGAGAGAGAGAGATCTTGTTACCCATACATACAAAAAACACAAAAGAAAAGTAACTATATAGCATCTCCACCAATGCACAATAACATCTTTTGTAAGTTATTTAAGGCTAGGTGAATTCTGTTTAGCTGTAAGTGTTTTTATCATTCAACAGCTGGGAAATTTTTTTTTTTTAATTATAATGTCATTATTGTTAGAGGTGTGGACTTCTCTATTCGTGTTGAATTAGAATTAATTAAAAAAACTCTCACACTGGTGAAGTTACCAAGAGTTACGCATTTAAATTATGTATTTATTTTAATCTCTGCATTTGGCTACAATAATTGTTATTCATTATTATAAATCTGATATCATGACAGCCAAAGCAATGTTGCTGTAAAAGCATCGGTATGGTCGGTAATGCTAATTTTCTCATGGATGTGACATCTTAAGATTAGACTATTTCTGAGTGACCCAATTTTGCTGCTTGGTTTTCTTTAATGTTCTGGACTGGGGAAGGAGCTTTGCATTGTGAATTTATTTATTCAGGAGCAGGAAATACTTTCATGATGTTTCGCCTTTAAAGTAGGAACATATTCATATTGCTAGGTGTAAACTAAAAGTGTGCTGTACTTTTTTCTTTGGGCGCCAACACGTTGATTGAGTCGAGAGAATGGGTCATTATTCCCTTCAGACCCTGGGGTGAACTAAAACTGAGGAATGAATAAAGTTTACAGACCATTTTATATAGAGTTTTATACATTATAAACTGTTCACAGGACATGCAGTTGCACAATATAGTCAGATCCTTTCTCAATTGCATCTTTACTCCTGAAAAACCTCACAGCTGTCGGACAGAGGTCTGAATTAAAGATTACTAGGACAAGACAGTCAGGGTGTGATCATACACAAGCTTTTTTCATTATGGAAATAAGCTCTTTTTCCTTCTGTTTTCTTTATGTAACTCTTATTTATTAGGTCCATCATGTACTGCCTCATCTCAACAAAAGAATGCCACTTCCGTTCATGACAACCAGCGTGTTTGTCAAACTGTAATCATGGGCAAGATGACTGTGTGAATGCTTTTTCTCTTCCATTTGTACATACCCAAAACTCCTTAAATAGCTTTCAGACTTTTTCCAATCTGCTCATCACATCACCTCAGAAATATCTCTCCTTAGTAAGTTTGAAGTTGACTATAAAATTCCCTATATTCTGACAAGAATAGTCATGGTTGCTGACGACATGCCATCTCTTTTAGCCATCATTCTGGATAGGTGATGGGGACATTCAAAGTCTTAACTATGAGAAAGAGGGATCTATTGTCTAAAGATCTGATCAGAGTATCTTTGTACCTGCAGACGTCACTGAAAATCAACAGTAAGTAAACAAGTTCAAAGTAGTGTCAGTTATGATATAAAAAGCTTCAAATCTATTTTACAATAGTGTTTTTGTCTAGAGGAGTAATACAGCCATAAAACCTGTCTGTGCCCATTCTGTCGATGACTTTATTCCTTGTTTTGAAGACAGTAGAAGTTGCCTCTAAGTACAACAGTGATAGTCTTCCCTGGAGACCTCAGTGGTGGCTCAACATGGTTCTCATCTCTATGAGGGTCATGTAAAAGTGTGACCCTGCTGTTTTTTCCACCTCACAAAAAGATGTAGAACATGCTTGCTCTTAATCCACCTCTCCAGTTGGCTTGTATGGCAAAGCTTGCAAAGCGGCTAAGAGTTTTTTCAGTTTTAGACATATGTTGAAGTGTTAGAGTGTCACTGACAGGCGAATGTTCCTTCTTGTCCTTCCAAGCTCTGCCGGAAAGCTATGCACTCTCTGCTAGGCTCTGAGATCAGTGAACAGACACTTAAAATAATGTTTTCATACCACTTTGATGCAATGCCTGGCAAAAGATGGAAAATGCTGACGTTCATGAATGGCAACCTGGTATTCCATCTTGATTGTTAATTACAACAGCTTTATTTACTCAAAAATGAAAACAGTCATCATTTACTGTTATGCCGTCCCAAACTTGTATGAGTTTAGCACAATAATAACATGTTAAAGTAAAAGCTAGCAACACATGGCCATCCGTCTGTGTCGGATATCTTTAAAAACCATTAAGCTTTTAAAACTACAGGCCAGGCTATCTAAAGTCAACTTGTAAAATTGTCTTGCTAAACTTTCTTTTTTATGTCTAGTTTACTCCCATGATGTTCCAAACCTACATGACTTAGTTTCAACTGTTTTGAATGGTATAAAAATTAGTAAAAGTTCATTTTGGGGTGAATTATCCTTGCAAGTTAATGTTACTGGTGTATACTTTCTTTGATGTTTCTCCTATCCCAGTTTAATGAGCTAACCATCAATGGAAGACTGAACTTTTGTAAGACTAAACAATTCAATTCTCTTTGTTGGCTCTAATGGTGTATAAATGACACCTTCCGGTTGTTAGAGATTTTGTCATTTTCTGTATTGACTACTAACTTGTTGCCTGCAGTGTTACAATACCCAGTAGGGAGTTTAGTAGAAGATAAGAGAATACCTAGCAGAAAAATAGCTTTCCGGGCATTATAAGCCATTTTTATTGTTGACTAAAGATGTGACACCAGTGAGATTGTGACACCTTCTCTGGTAGAAACGGATTAACCCAAGACAAGCATGTTGCAGGATGAGGGATGAGAACACCAAATCCCTGAAATAAGCACTGGGACTCCTGGGAAATCAAACTCTATAGTGAACGAGAGAGCAACATGCGTATAACTCAGAAACACACTGCATCACACATCTTGCCCTTTATATTTCATGTTCTCAACTCACATCAAAACCCAGAATTCTCTCAAAGCTCACTGTCTCAAGCAAGCACACTTGCATGTACTACTCTCATTTATCTTTCTGTTTTTCTCTTATGCACACAAAAAAAGCCATGAACTATAGAAGTACTTTTCCTGACTTAAGTTTAGAAAAGTTTATTTTTGTATATATATATATTGGGCAAACATTTCATGTTAACCAAGGTATATCATGTTTATGTGTTGGGGTCAACGGGGCTAAAGACGCAGAAGTTGATTCTGCGCTAATTTGATCTAATATTTGATGTTTTTAATACAGAAAAGTTTTGCATTAACACATGTTTTGCTACACGTTTATTGTGTGTATTGGAACAAAACAAAAAAGGAAATTTGTTAATTTCACACAAAAATTAAAAAATACTCCAGGTCTCTCATATTAGAAGGGTGTCTTTTCCCAACAGCAATTTTAAGATCTCTCCACATGTGTTCAATGGGATTTAGATCTGGACTCATTGCTGGCCACTTTCCAGTGCTTTGCTGCCATCCATTTTTGGGTGATTTTTGAAGTATGTTTGGAGTCAATGTCCTGCTGGAAGACCCACAATCTCAAACGCAAACCCAGCTTTCTGACAGTAGGCCCTACATTACGACCCAAAATCCTTTGTTAATCCTCAGATTCATGATGCCTTACATACAGTCAAGTGACAGAGGCAGCAAAACAACCCCAAAACATCTTTGAACCTCCACCATATTTGACTTTAGGTACTGTGTTTTGGATTTTGGCATACTCAAGTACATTTTGGCAAACTGTAGTCTTGCTTTTTTATGTCTCTGTGGCAGCAGTCTCCTGCTATAGTGTTTAATTTCATTTAAATGTCGACGAATAGTTCACGCTAACACTGATGCACCCTGAGCCTGCAGGGCTGCTTGAATTTCTTTGGAACTTGTTTGGGGCTGCTTATCCACCATCTGGACTGTCCTGTTTCAAATATATATCACTTATACGGTTCTATCATTATTATAATACTTGCTTAAAAGGCAGTAGGCAGAAATCTTACTATGTTTTGGAACATATTGTCTGCCCACAGGCATTCACCTTTTGTTTATGTATTCATGCTTTTTTGGTTCCAAGGGCAAAAAGATCTATAACAATTAAAACATTCTCTGAAGCACTACAATTGTAGTACAAGTCAAAATGTGATTTGTATAATGGTCTGTGAAAGGTTTAAAGAGTCTGTGATGAACAAAGCAAAAATCACATCTCCAGGTTATTTCTCCCTACAAACCACTTCAGATGTGGCTAATGACTCGGGAAACATTACTGCATGGATTTAGTTGAGCTTGACAGTTCTGACCCAAGGGCTTTGTTTTACTTTTTCTATTTTTAGCTTGTGTTTTATGTATTGTAAGAAGATTATTTGAATAATGAACAGGCTTACTTCACAACAGCCATACAATGATATTGAAAAAAAAGTTGGTTTACACTGGCCATGTAAATGTGTTAACTGTGGGAGTGAATGCATTAATGATTTATACTTAATCATCATAAAAGTAATGTATATGAAGAGGAAAAAAATGAGAGCAGTGTTTCCATGGCCTTGCCCAAATGACTTTATTTTCCTGTTATCTAAATGTGATCTTATGACTATTCTTTTACCACGTACCATGTGCAAAACAGCATCCTAATAGACATTGCTGATTTTTTTCTAGATATTGCCTTGATAAAAAGACTATGGTATTTATGAATACCCAGACTTATCACACATTTCTTTTCCAGGTCTTTCATGCCCTCAGGTTTAGGATAATTTCCTAGCATAAATGTTATTTTCAGCTGTGGCCCATCATAATTTTGTCATAAAAGGAACTGTGATCAGATAAGCATGGGAGCGTTTCTCATTGTGCACCTGCAGAGCAGAGCTATAATTTAATTTAAGTAACAATGGTCACACCTGGGGAATTTTCTCTAATGCCTTTCACTGGGTTTTCATCATTTTTTGGAGCAAAAATGTCCAAAGAAGATCAAGCTGAAATAGTCATCAGCGTTTTTAATGAGGTGCACCTTGACCTTAGATGAGGCACATTTGCTGATTGGTAAGTTCAACGCTCTGATTATATTAAGGCTACTCTACACTGTTCACACAAATTCAGTTATTTTTGTATCTTATTGGAACCTGATCTAAACTTATTCTCTCCACAATGTGTATCGCAGCTGTTCAGATCCGATTTGTGTGTCTATGCTGCTCTTTTGTTTTCTGGAATATCTGCATGGTTTTCTATGGGAATGAGGTTGCGTTGGTAGGTATATGCCAACAACAACTGCAACATGAAGGGGTAACAACTTGATAATGTGAAGCCACCGGGCTCGACTACTTCGTCTTCTGAGGCAGAATTGTATGAGCCTGGTGTGAGCGGCTTTATTGCAGTAGTCTCTGCCGGTTTCAAAACATGTCTCCGTTATATTGTCATTTTTTGCTCGTCAGGCACTTTACAACAACACAACCTTATTTCTGCTGCAGCTTTCATGTATCCTGTAACAACGTCTGACGTTTACAGTGTGAGAAAGTGATATAAACCATACGAATCTGATCAGTTAGACTGAATCGTATTTCCACAAATGCAATTTGAATAGGATTTCAAACCACATATGAATCTAGCTAGAAACAGATTTGTTCTTCTTTTATAGCATTCACTTGCTAAATCTGATTGGATTTCACTTGGATTTGGACTGACAGTCTGAACAAGGCTTAAAATACAAAATATAGTAACAACTATGATGTGAAACACCTGTTAACCTAGATACTATGCATGCTGCTGCATAACACTCATTGAAACTGAGGATTAACCAGTGTTATAGTTTAAATGTCAGGGACGACTTTTGCTGCAGATTTTGAAAAATAAATAAAAAATGAACAATGCAATTCATCCATACAATAAGTTGAATACACGTATGTCTTCATTAAAATGTCTTGTAAAAAAAAAAGTGCCATAATATATTACTACGAGAAATAAAAAGTGTTTGTCAATGAAATAAAAATCATATAAAGTATCATTATAAAACTTTTGTATCAAATTGTGACAAATGTGAAAATGTACCTGGAATTTAAGTTTAAAATTACATCCAAACTTTGGGGAAAACGGTACAAAAGTATTTAAAAATATATATAATAACCAAATTTAATACACGATACACAGATTGCGCATGAGTTTTACATTTGTTTAAAACCTTTAAAAGATGTTTCCTTTTCTTTTTCTTTGACTTATATTAACCCATTTTCTGTGTATAATAGTACTGTGTTTAAAATAAAATTTGAATTTAATATTTTTATTATACAATTTTACTTTCTCAATATGCTGTAGCCTCTTGTATCTTATTGCTTAATTAGAAGATTAGGCATAAAATAAGTTTTATATGGTATCCTCATATTTATACAATCGTCATTGCAGCAATATAAACCAGTTTATGTTCTTTTTTTCTGGTAATTTTCTTTCACAGACAAGATTTTTTCCTTTTTCACACCACACACAACCTGTGTTTGCACTTTTTCATACTCTTTATTGTTGCATATCTTAAAGTAAGATAGGGTGCTCTCATTAGCTGCACCAAATGATCAGGTGTAGAATGCTTCCACATTGAGCAGATGGGTGATGTTAAATGTGTGTTTTTTTCTTTTTTTAATTGCAGTTCCATTTGCAGATGTTAATTGCTCGTGAAAATTTCTAATCTGAATCTTGAATTTGGAGACTACTGCACTCTCCATTGACATACTAATGACAACCCTTCTCTGTGAACCTAATCTTTTGTCGTTTTCGAAATTACTTTCTTGTCACAAAAGGAGTCCACTTCTTCCTCTGTTTTTCTCAGCAGGATAAAGGAGTCTGTCATTCAATTTTACTAAAAGTGATGGAGTTTTTGCTTGCTATTAGAAATTAAGTAGTTCATATTCGTTGGTGGCATGGTTTGTGTTTTAAACAAATGCTAATCAGTCAGAATCATGGTATTCTTGAAAACACAAGATTAGAAATATTTATTAAAGGTTAACATTTTTGAAGATTTGAATAATGGGGCAGGAAGGCTCTGTAGCCACAGAATTACTGCCAAGTTTGCTCATACTGGTAATCTTGTGCTTTGTTCACACATATCATCATAACAGAAGTTTAATGGTAATGTTTCAATGTAGTACTCATCATCATACTTTTATTGTTAACTCAAGGTTCAAATTTAAACAAAAAAAATAACTTTTTTTTAGAACCTCTACACTGGCAATGCAACTCTGCACTATACTTGCAGTTTAAAACAAGCAAAATGGCTCAATTAGTTTATTTTCTTTAGAATAAATGTAAACTTTTCCAGTTTCGAGTGGTTCTGTGGCTGCTTTATTTTTATGTGAATTTTATATATTGGGTTCAAATTGATATGGAAAAACAAAAACAATCATAACTGTTGAAAATGGGCCCCACTGGAGTGAAAATTCTGGGGTTAATATATATATATGTATGTCCAACCTTCCTTTATTCCATGTAACTCCTCACTCTTAACTCTCTGGGTTTGGGCCAAATTCCTGAGTTTGGTGCCCTTACTCTGAGTTTGGTGCCCTTCTTTCAGTGTATGTATAGTATTATATGTATGTATAGTATATGTATAGTTTTATAATTGAGATGCTATGCAAATTAATGTTTTACAGACATCCAGCTGAGAAACAATTACCATCCATATAAGGCTTCTAAAATTTGTTGTGCACTTTGAAACTTTGCAGACCTTTTACATTCACAAACAGTTACGTTACACACTATGTGAAAGCTAATATCCAAAAAAAAAAAAAAAACATTACAGGGGTACGTTAAATGTAATTTTCGTGTTTCACAGTCATGGTCATTGTAAACTGACAATGACAAAAGAGCTGTGTGAAGATTCTTCATAAAATCAATTGAACTATCGCTTGTGAATAGGGACATTTTGATATCTTGTTGACTTTACTGATTAAGGTGCAATGTTGATAAAATGACTTGTCTGAGCCCTGAGAATACTGACTAGTCTCTCTCTCTCGCTCTTTTTCTTTGCATGAGAGGACGTTCACAACTGATCCTCTGTTTGCTTCCGCACAATAGGTACCAGCGTTTTTGGAGACAGTACAAGCCTCTTTCTCTTTTCTCTCAACCTTCACCCTGCAGTCAGCGTTTGCCCTAGATTTATTGTGTGTTCTATCGCTATGCGTGTACCCTCGTCTCTCTCTTTTTCTTTTTCACTGAAATCTATTCTTCAGTGTCATTCTAATTTCCAAATGGAGTGAAGCTAGTACTAAACTATAAGCTGAAGAAGTTCCACATTTTACATTTAAATTATTCCCATTGGTACAGCCACATACCTGAAGCTAGACTGCCACCTGTCACAGAAATGTATTTTGCCATTTTGAGTACTTGAGTACAATTGTATTTTCTTCTAATGTTTGTGCAAATGTGTCACTTTGGCTGTGACCTCATGCTACCAGTGAGAATTAGATGAAATGCAGTAGTTACAATAAAACTGCTGACTGTACAAAGCCCAGTGCACAGTTTTTGCCATTAATTTGCTGTCTGAGATGAATTTTCGAAATCATAAATACAATTTATTCACCATTCATTTCGGTCCTCATGTCCCTCCCAGACTGCTCTCTCTGGGAGAGTCCGATCAGGAGGGGGACCTGTTGTCCCAAGCTGGAGGCTTGATTTGGCACCACTGTCCAGGACTGTGGAACTGTGGGCTTGGCCTCTGAGGGGACACAGCTCATAGACTCTGGTCTCTCAAATGAGGTTGTTGAGACCATATGCCCTGAAGTTGAACCTTTCTCTTTGTGGTGCAGTGCTCGCCAGGTGGACCCAATTAACTGCCCTGTTGGTACAGTGCAGGAGTTCCTGCAAGAGCAATTCACTGCAGGGCTATTTTGCAAGCACCTAATTTTTCAAACACCAAATTCCTTTGTGTTTTTGGGAGGGACCCACTGGTAACATGTTTCCTCTGTGGAACTTTGAGACTAAGGCCCGCAGTGTGCACAATATTTGGCCTTGGGATTAAGCCTATCCCTGCTTCCTTTTTAGCCTATTTAAGAGGTTCCAGTCAGGATCTGACTCTCAATTGTTGATTCTCCTTGCTTTTACGTTAACTAAGAGTGTTGGAGATCTTCAAGCTCTGTTGGTGGCTTTTGTGCTTGGAACTTGCACCTGGTAGGGTGAAGGCTTTTTCCACTCTTGTCCAGGTCACATCCCCACTAATGTGGCTAGTTCAGACTTTTGTACATCAAATCAAAGTCTTTAACATAGGCTATTAATAAAGATGTCAGAGCATGACAAATCAAACAAGTCATTGATCAAGTCAAAGCCGTCAGTTGTGGCAAAAGTTCTGTGGTGTAATCGTATAGTCTATCAAAAGACTCTTCATGTTGCACAGTCTTGATTTTACAAGGTCTCACCCTGGGGTTGTATCATAGAGTCTGTCAACGAGGACAGAAAACAAATTGCGTAGTGTGCACTGGGCTTTACTGTATACTCTTAAAGATTGCAAAAGGGAGTTCTGTAGAAGAACCACCTTTGGTTCTCTAAAGAACCTTTCAATGAACAGGTCTTAAAAGAAAGTAACTTCTTTTTTTCATGTGAAGAACATCTCATAAAATGGCAGAACATAAGAGTCAAATGCCAATTGGAGAGTCAGACACAAAAATAGCAGAACTATGACCGAGACCCCAGCTGTCCTTGGTCACCCGGGGATTGAGGTCACTTCATTATCTGTCCTCCTCCAGTGTAGCAGCTTTTTCAGACCTAATTTATGCTATTTATTCAGTATGCTCTTTCCTCCAGTGTTATACCATTGCATGAGTCATTATGAAAGAAATCAAAAGAATGAGCTTTTTCAGATCAGATATTTGATACATGATCTAATTAGAGAGATCTAGGATTGATTTGTTGGACTTTAACCATCAATGTTACAAGTCCTTTGTTTAGTTTGCCAGAATGAAATGCACATCATACAAATATATAACATAGCCTAGTTCTTTTTTCCTCAAGTTGGAAAAAAACAAGATTTTTTTTTCAAATAATTATTTTAGAAAAAAAAAAATTCTTATGCCTAAAATTATAGACTTTGAGGTCTGATTGTGTAATAGCTAAAATGTGATTTTTTTTCACCCCTCGTTTGTTCTTCTAAATCCATAAAACTTTCGTTCATCTACGGAACACAGATGAAAATATTTTTTATTGAGTCTGAGAGATTTCTTATATTTTGTCCCTCAATGGGTGCAATTCACCCACAACTCTGATGCTTAAAATTTAATTATATATAAAAAATATATAAATGCATAAGAATTCATACAAATCGAGCAGTTTAATCCCAGTCTTCTGAAGAGACACGGTTGCTTTATATCACAGTTGGCCATCTTCAGTGCTAGGGGGCCAATGTCCTGCAGACTTTAACTGCAACCTTAATCAAACACACCTAACCAAGCTAATTGAGGTCTTCAAGATTACTAGAAAGCTACAGGCAGGAGAATTTTGTCATCCAGGACCAAAATTACCCTTCCCTGCTTTATACGATTCACCAATTTAATTTAGGCTTTTATTTCGCATATAAACATTGATTAGCGAACAGTGTTTACAACATTCAAATCTTGTCACAGAAGCTCAAGCCGGTGAGGTTCATTCTCATGTGTTACTCCAACCCGTTTAAGCTTCCACAAGAACCTATGAGGTTTGTTCTTGTGAGTCAAGCAGGTACTGTTTAGGTTGGCTGAACAATGTTTACAGGGACTGCAGAATTATTAGGCAAGTTGTATTTTTGAGGATTCATTTTATTATTGAACAACAACCATGTTCTCACTGAACACAAAAAACTCATTAATATCAAAGCTGAATATTTTTGTATCAATATTTTAAGTAGTTTTTAGTTTTAGCTATTTTAGGGGGATATCTGTGTGTGCAGGTGACTATTACTGTGCATAATTATTAGGCAACTTAACAAAAAACAAATTTATACCCAAATTTATTTTGTGCCTTGGTTTTTCCGCACGCTTCTTGCGACCCTGTTGACTATTTTGAATGAAACGCTTGATTGTTCGATGATCACGCTTCAGAAGCTTGGCTATTTTAAGACTGCTGCATCCCTCTGCAATATATCTCACTATTTTTGACTTTTCTGAGCCTGTCAAGTCCTTCTTTTGACCCATTTTGCCAAAGGAAAGGAAGTTGCCTAATAATTATGCACACCTGATATAGGGTGTTGATGTCATTAGACCACACCCCTTCTCATTACAGAGATGCACATCACCTAATATGCTTAATTGATAGTAGGCTTTCCAGCCTATACAGCTTGGAGTAAGACAACATGCATAACGAGGATGATGTGGTCAAAATACTCATTTGCCTAATAATTCTGCACTCCCTGTATTTGTGAATATGTAACATGAATGTTTAAAATAAATCTGTTCGTCCTGTAAAGCGATCATATCTCCTTAAGACTTGGATTGCACCACTTGATTAATATGGATTTTATGGTCTCATTTGTTAACATTAAGGTATTAACTAATAATGAGCAATACATTTCTTACAGTATACATACGTTTTTTAACATTATTAATAAAAAATACAACTGTTCCTTGATTGTTCATGTTAGTTCACATCGCATTAATGTTAACAAATGTAACATTTGATTTTAATAATGTATGATTAAATGTTGAAATTTACATTAACTAAGATTAATAAATGCTGTAGAAGAATTGTTCCTCCTTAGTCCATATTACCTAATGTAGTTAACTAAAGTTAACAAATGAAACCGTATTGTAAAGTAAAGTTATGATCTCTTTATGCATTTTTTATGAAGTTATTTTCAGGAGTCCTTTTCAAGAATTTGCAGTGTTTTTAAAAAGAATAAAAAATGTAAGTGCATTTATTCAAAATTGTGTCTTTTCAGGATTAAAAAAAATTCTTAATGTTCAATATATTATTCTCTTTTCATATAAAGAGGAAAAAATCATTCTTAAGAATTTTTTGTGTATCTGGCCCTTCTAGTAGAAAAGGTTACTGGTTGTGATTCATGATTCAATTATCATTTCCCAGTTGTGCCCTTGAGAAAGGCCCCTGGAGTGCTCTAGGAGTTCTGTCCCTGTAAAATATGTACTGTCACTTTGGATAAGAGAGCATCTGCTTAATGACAGTTTTGATACGTGTCTCTTCCCATTAAGCGTAGCAGGATTATAGAATTTAGACCATCCGGTCCTATCAAGTGGCTTTGCAAATTGAGATTCTGTTAATTTACCTTCTAAATTCCCAGACGTAGCTCTTTTGTAAATAACACCATAAGGACATTGTCCACCTAGCTTACTGATGGGCATTCCATTGACCCACTCACCGTGCATATGTTCCCCATGCAGCAGAAATTAGTCATGGAACTAAATCGGGATTTGCTCTAGCAAGATGGCAGTGCTCCTATAAATACTAGTATACCAGCCAAGGGTGAGTGTTAATGGACTGCAGTTAACAAGGTTTTGCCAAAACCATTTCTTCAGGTTTGCAAAGAATGATCACTGGACCCTGTCCAAATTGAGAGCTCCCCATTTATCTATGGAGGTAATACTGCTCTGAAAGGGCTCACTATCCTACCCTACTCATAACCTTAGTACTATTACTTTAAGCGATATATCAGCAGACGGATAGGCTGAAGATAATGTTACTTACACCCGAAACATATACTTTAATGGCTGATATGTATAGTTTATATACTAAAGTACCTTCTTTTAAATGCCAACTTTATCTCAGCCAATGGCCTAAGTTTGGGGTCTACTCTCCAGCAAAATGCCGGTCTGTGATGTGCGTTCTGCTGAAATATGGCTGCCATTGTATCATCCAGGTGGATGCTGCACTAGCATTAGTGATTGAGGAGATTCCCCCTTCCATGCAAAGTGCATTGAGTGCCAAGAAAAGCACTATACTGTAAATGTAATGATTGATGATTATTACCTGCTTTGATAGTGATCATTAAGTACATTTACATGCACTTTTTGTTACATTTTTTTCAAAACTTTGTTACAACAAGTTTTTTTTTTTTCGGTCAAAAATTGTCATGTAAACACTTTTGGTGTTTTGTGAGTGGTTCAGTGGAACGCCCATTTGTAGGCTAGTTGGAAAATGTCCTTATGATGTTATTTACAATAGAGCTACGTCATTTCATAATTGTCTGAGGCTTTTATTGACAATTACATTAAGTTTATGCTGAGACAATATTTGCAGTGTTAACACTTTTTTTTAAGACCTCTACAATTTGCACTGGCACGCTGTCAATCAAGTTCTGGACCACATCTTGACTGATGGCTGCCCCTTCTTGTATTCAAAATCCTTGGAATTTGTCAGAATTTTTTAAGGTTTTTCATTTTTCCACTAGTTTTTCCAGGATTAACCACAAGTTCTAAATGGGAGTAAGGTCTAGGGAATTTCCTGGCCATGGACCCAATATTTCAATACCTTATGGCAAGTGTCTCCATCATGCTGGAAAATGCATTGTTCGTTAGCAAACTGTTCATGGATGGTTGGAAGAAGTTGCTCTTGGAGGTTGTTTTTGTACCATTCTTTATTCATGGCTATATTCTTTGGCAAAAAGGTCTCTGGATGCTTTACTGTTGGCATGTCACAGGATTGATAGTATCCCTCACCTTTTTTTCTCCGGACAAGCTTTTTCCAGATACCAGAAACCATCAGAAAGGGGAGTCATCAGAGAAAATGACTTTACCCCATTTCTCAGCAGTACAATCCCTGTACCTTTTGCAAAAAATCAGTCTGTCCCTGATGTTTATCCTGGAGAGAAATGGATTCTTTGCTGCCTTTCTTGACACCAGTCCATCCTCCAAAAGCCTTTGCCTAACTTTGCGTGCAAATGCACTCACACCTGCCTGCTGCAATTCCTGAGCTAGCTCTTCACTGGTGGTGTCCCTATCCAACAGCTGTATCAACTTTAGGAGACGTCCTGGAGCTTGCTTTCTTGGGCGACCTTAAACCTTGAAGTTCTCGGCGATCCGATAAATGGTTGATTTAGTAGCAATATCCTTACCCTAGCAGCAATATCCATACCTGTGAATCCCTTTTTGTGAAAAGCAAGGATGACTGCACATGTTTCTTTGGTTATTCATGACAGTGGTCCCCAACCCCGGTCCGCGGCCCGGTAATTCGCGGACCGGTCCGTGATTATCAAGGTAACACAACACTTATTTAATCCAGATACCTGACTATGATTTGTGTTGACACTTGTGTTGAATACTTGTTCATAGTTGAAAGAAATGTGATTTGAGATTCTTCTATTTGCTTTTTTTGGGTATTACGTTTCATGTTGTACATTATAGATGCTTGTAAATGTAAAAGGTCTGCAAAGTTTCAGAGATCAATGTACTTAAGTTATTGTCTCTCTAAATAACCAATTCTGAACTGCCTGAATTGAGTCATTAATGATTACCGTTTTACTTCATGCACAGACCTATGTAGGTTTGTAACAAATTTTTAAAAAATTTCTCCATTGGCTGCCCACGAACAATGTCTACTTTTACCTGCCCTCTTAAACTCTGTAGTTGTAGCTGAGGCCTGGAAGAGTTTGGTTTGTGTTATTGACGTGACGCTGTTTTCTGTACTACAAAAGCAAATCTACTTAGCCCAAACTTCCAAAGGATGAGGACTCTGTCTCAAATTTATACGGTAAAACCGATGCCATCATTAATGTTCATTTTTTCTCTATTCAAGTGTTGAGGAAGCCTCTAGAGCTGAAAAATGAGGTGATACTGTAATGTATATTATGAGAAAATTTATTTTATCTATTAATTTTGTTTTACCTGGGATGCATTTAAACCTCTTATAAGAGACCAAACAAAACAAAATTAGAAACCTTTAAAATGACACAATAGGGACAGTTTAAAATGAAAGGAGACAAATTAGCACTTTTATTTTTCTGTTTTAAAGTTTATTTTCAATTAAATGAATTCATAATTTGAATGTAAAATTACTGTTCTTCATTTTCTTATGTAGTTTTATTTTGCCAAAAATAGGAGCTTTAGCAGAGCTTTGAATACACTTCCTTATTCAAGTCCTCAATTTGCATTGTTTTTCACTATAATTTTTAAATTATATATTATTGCCAAAACACATTACATTAGAGGTGGTTAGCTTTTGTTTTTTAAAAGTTTTAATCATCTCAGATATGATAATTGCCCTATAAAAATCTTGAATTTTCATGGAGAGCTTTGGCTCTTCATGAAATAAAAAAGGAGTAATATATTAATAGAATAACAGAATAGACTTGGAAATGGGACAAAGAATACTTTTTGGTTTTGTCTGTTACTGGAAAAGCACAAATCGCAAGAGCCACAAAGATTGATGGAATATTACCACCTCTAGAAACTCTGTTCACTTCACTTGATTTTACAGAAGCTCTTGGTATTCAAGTGTACTCATCTCACACTATAACAAGTTCCTAGATCTTCTATTCTCAGCTCAGAAATGTCATGTAGTATCAGAGGGTTGGTGCATGTGCTGTGTGGAGCTGTCTGCTAATACAAGCCTAGGTAGAAATATCTGTTGATTCCTCCAGGGGCCATACAGCTCATGTAGGCAACACACAGGAAGAATGCACAAAATCCACCTTTTCTTCACTTCCAGAATGAAAAAGAATAGTGCTTGTTATCGGCAGTTTTGGTCGTTCGGAAGATTTTTGTTCAGTGTGAGCGATGTCACCTCATTGTTGCTTCCTGTGAATGTGCTCCTCACCATATAATTATTTGTGTCAGTCTTTTCTCTGAAAGGGTCTCAAGAGTCTTAAAATACACTGCTCTAAAAAAAATAAGGGAACACTTAAATGACACATTGGATCTCAATGAATGAATTACTCATATATTGAACTTTATTTATATATATATTCTATAATTTGTTAAGAACAAAATTGTGACAACAGTTAATGGAAGCTAAAATCTGTCATGATAAACAATCGGACACAGACGTGAGTGGTGATGATGTTTATTGAATAAAGCAAACTCAGAGCAAGTAGCTGGTGACTGAAGGTGTAGAGAAGAACTGGTAGCGGCAGAGAGGCTTATCTGATGGGAAGTGGACAATACTGGGCTGGAGATCACGGGAAGAATGCCTGAAGGTTCACGGAAGGAGATCCTGGACAATCGGGGTCGGTAATGACGGCGTCAACACGGGTTGTCGCTGGCATGAGAGTCTGGCAGTCAGTGACGAGACCGGACAGTGATTTGCAGGGTGAAGCTTGTATTTAAGGAATGCTGACTAGGCAGGTGCAGGTGTTCAGTATTCTGGTGATTGGGATCGTGAGTGAGAAGTGAATGAGTCTGGTGCGAGGGGTGTGGCTGGATCCGTGACAGTACCCCCTCCTCCACGGGCAGCTCCTGAGGACCGCGGCGGACGACGACGGGGCCGGCCTCGACCCCGGGGGGCTGGACGGTTGGGGTTGTTGGTGTGGAATTCTTGCAGGAGCTCTGGATCTAGGATGTCATCGTGGTTGACCCAAGAGCGTTCTTCGGGACCGAAACCTTCCCAATCTACGAGGTACTGCAGTGTGCCGGCCCGTCGTCGAGAGTCCAAGATGGAAGAAACTTTGTAAATGTTCTGGTCCGCCGGGTCAACAGGAGGAGGAGGTACAGCCTCAACACCAGACTCTGTGGATGAGGGAAACAGAGGTTTAGTGAAGGGCTTGAGGAGAGACACATGGAATGACGGGGAAATTCGGTAATGTGTGGGTAACTGAAGACGGTAAGTGACCTCGTTGATCTGCCTCACCACTTTGAAAGGACCTATGAAGCGGGGACTCAGCTTGCGACAGGGCAGCCGTAGGCGAATGTCCCTCGTTGATAGCCAGACGAGTTGACCGGGATAGTACCGTGGTGTGGGAAGGCGTCGGCGGTCAGCTTGGATCTTCTGCCTACGGACTGCCCTTTGCAGATGAACGTGAGCTGAATCCCATACCCTCTCGCTCTCCTGGAACCAGTGATGGACAGCTGGGACTTCCGTGGGCTCTCCTGTCCAAGGGAATAACGGTGGCTGAAAACCAAACATGCACTGAAACGGTGTGAGGTGTGTGGACTCTTGCCTTAGTGAGTTTTGGGCGTATTCAGCCCACGGAAGAAACCGGTTCCAGGTGTCTTGTTGGTGGCCACAGTAGGATCTCAGATATCTCCCAATTTCCTGGATCTTCCGCTCAGTCTGGCCATTGGTCTGGGGATGGTAACCTGAACTCAGACTAACGGAGACTCCGAGAAGGTGAAAAAATGACTTCCAGACTCTGGAAATGAATTGGGGTCCTCGGTCGGAAACGATATCTTCCGGGAGGCCAAAGTGTCGGAAGACTTGGTGAAACAAGGTTTCCGCCGTTTCCAAAGCCGTGGGGAGGCCCTTGAGGGGTATCAATTTGCAAGCTTTAGAAAACCGATCTACCACTACAAGGATGCATGTCTTGCCGTCAGATGGTGGTAAATCGGTCATGAAATCCACTGCAATGTGTGACCAGGGTCGGCGGGGTATCGGCAGGGGTTGGAGTTTGCCTTCTGGAAGATGGCGTGGTGATTTGGTGGTGGCGCAGACTGAGCATCCTCTGACATACTGGGAGACATCGCGGTCCATTCTGGGCCACCAATAGCGATCTTGTAGGAGCGAGAGGGTTCGCTGGCTGCCTGGGTGTCCAGAGCCCGGAGACGTGTGAACTTGATCCATGAGGGGCAGGCGGAGTCGAGATGGTACGTAGAGCTGCCCCTCAGGGACCCCCGGCGGAGCTGGTTCTTCGCGAGTTGCTTCGGCGATCTGGTGGTCTATTGTCCATTGGATGGGACTAACAATCAAGGCTGGAGGGAGCACGGGTTCAGGCGGTTGTGGGTTATTGTCAGGGGTGAACTGGCGAGAGAGAGCATCGGCTTTCTGGTTCTTGTCCCCAGGTCTATACGTCACGGTGAAATTAAACCTCGTGAAGAAGAGTGCCCAACGAGCCTGCCGTGGATTGAGCCTTTTTGCTTCCCGCAGGTACTCTAGGTTTCGATGATCGGTTATCACCTGGAATGGATGGTTAGCCCCCTCCAGCCAATGCCTCCACTCTTCCAATGCCAACTTTATGGCAAGCAACTCGCGATTCCCAATGTCATAGTTCCGCTCCGCCGGGGATAGCTTTTTGGAAAAGTAGGCACATGGATGGAGTCTTGGAGGCTCACCCTGCCGCTGTGACAGCACGGCTCCTACCCCGGTGCAGGACGCGTCGACCTCGACTATGAACGGTAACTGGGGATCCGGATGAGTGAGGGTAGGAGCCGTGCAAAAGGCTGCCTTAAGGGTTTGGAAGGCCTTGGTGGCTTCAGGTGTCCAGGACAGAGACTTGGGCCCATGTTGCAGTAATGATGTCAAGGGTGCACTGATTATACTGAAATTCCGGATGAACCGCCTGTAAAAGTTGGCAAATCCCAGGAAACGCTGTAATTCTTTGATTGTGGTAGGTTGTGGCCAGTTCTGCACCGCTTTCACTTTCCCCTGGTCCATCTTGACGCCGCTCTGGTTGATGATATAGCCAAGGAATTGGATGCTGCTGCGGAGGAACTCGCACTTCTCTAATTTCAAGAAGAGATGGTGTTCTCGAAGCTTAGCTAGGACCTGCTTGACGTGTCGATGGTGTTCGGAGATGTCTTTGGAGTAAACGAGGATGTCATCGAGGTAGACAATAACAAAGATGTTGAGGAAATCTCTGAATACCTCGTTCATGAATCCCTGGAACACAGCTGGAGCATTTGACAGACCAAACGGCATGACGAGGTATTCATAATGGCCAGAGGGCGTGATGAACGCGGTCTTCCACTCGTCTCCTTCACGTATTCGGATTAGATTATACGCACTTCGTAGGTCCAGCTTCGTGAAGATGCGAGCCCCCCGCAGCTGTTCCAGAGCAGCGGGGACCAGGGGTAGCGGGTATCGGAACCTGATGGTGAGCGAGTTTAGGTGCCGGTAATCAATACAGGGCCTCAAGCCTCCGTCCTTTTTGCCCACGAAGAAAAAACTTGATGCGGCAGGGGAAGTAGATGGACGGATAAACTTCTGACGTAGAGCCTCCTTTATATACTCATCCATGGCCTGTTGCTCCGGGATGGACAAGGAGTAGATGCGTCCGCGGGGAAACGTTGCCCCAGGCAGCAGGTCGAGTGCACAGTCCCATGGCCGGTGAGGTGGAAGTTCTGTAGCTAGCCGTTTGCTGAACACGTCCTGGAACGCCCGGTATTCAATGGGGATGTCTTGACATGATGGGTTATGGGGACTCTCGATGGATGTGGAGGCGAGTGGTATCTCAGTTACCATGTCAGGTTGGTCAGCAGGTGTAGGGTTCCTTTGAACAGTAGAGAGACATTGTTGAAGACAGAATGGGCTCCATTTTAAGACTTCACCTGAGTTCCAGTTAACCAGAGGAGAGTGTTTGGACATCCACGGGCGCCCCAGGACAATGTCAGTAGTGGATCCCTCCAGCACCAGGAAGGTGAGTTCCTCATGATGGAGCCATCCAATTTGCAGGTGGATAGGAGACGAGACGTACCGAATGTACCCGCGGCCCAGGGGTTTTCCAAGGATGTTATGAGCACGAAAGGGGTGGTCAAGAAGGGTTTTGTAGGCTTTCAGTTTATTCAGAAGGTTGGTGGAGATGAAATTGCCAGCTGAGCCTGAATCCATCAACGCCGTGGCTGGAACAGAGAGATTAGCAGAAGTCACTAAAACCTTTGTTAAAGACATTTTGTGGATTATGGATGCCGTGTGGATTGTACTCACCCCTGGGCGTGGTGGTCGGGTCAGGCATTGAGCTCGGAGATGGCCCTCACCACCACAGTATAGACACAAGTGCAATCGGATACGTCTCTCTCGCTCTGATGGTGATAGGCGGTAGTGATCGACCTGCATGGGCTCTGGTGCTGGAGGTTTAGGCTCTTTCAGTGGAGACGGGGAATGCGACATCGGGGTTTCTGGAGAACAGACTGTGAGGTTTTGGGACACTAGAATGGATTTTTGAATGAACTTTTCCAGGCCATAACGGTCATCATAAATGGCAAGTTGAGCACGGATGTTGGGTTGAAGTCCTTGACGGTAAACAGCCAGTAGTGCCGCCTCATTCCAGCCACTAGAGGCCGCTAGGGTGCGAAAATGCAAGGAATAATCTTGGATTGACTGGGTTCCTTGTCGTAAACGGAGGAGTTGATCGTTGGTGGATACAGTATCAGCTGCATGGCCGAAAACTTCCTTGAAATGATGGAGAAATGCAGGTAATGATTGCGTGACAGGGCCGTTAGAGTTCCAGATCGCGCGCGCCCACTGAAGCGCGCGGCCGGTGAGGAGGGATATGACGAATGCAATCTTGGCTTGTTCAGTTTCAAACTGTCGGGGATTGATTTCAAAATACAGTTTACATTGTAATAGGAAACCATCGCATTCCTCCGCCTTACCACTGAAGGGTGCTGGCCGGGCCATGGGACTGGGTGAGGCAGATGTAGAGGCAAAGTTTTGAAGGACATGGTGGAAAGCCTGCATGACATCGAGAAGTGGATTACTCTCCGCGGCGGATGCTTCGCCAGTTACCGCCTGGGTCTGCTGGGCGGTCCGGTCTTCTGTCATGATAAACAATCGGACACAGACGTGAGTGGTGATGATGTTTATTGAATAAAGCAAACTCAGAGCAAGTAGCTGGTGACTGAAGGTGTAGAGAAGAACTGGTAGCGGCAGAGAGGCTTATCTGATGGGAAGTGGACAATACTGGGCTGGAGATCACGGGAAGAATGCCTGAAGGTTCACGGAAGGAGATCCTGGACAATCGGGGTCGGTAATGACGGCGTCAACACGGGTTGTCGCTGGCATGAGAGTCTGGCAGTCAGTGACGAGACCGGACAGTGATTTGCAGGGTGAAGCTTGTATTTAAGGAATGCTGACTAGGCAGGTGCAGGTGTTCAGTATTCTGGTGATTGGGATCGTGAGTGAGAAGTGAATGAGTCTGGTGCGAGGGGTGTGGCTGGATCCGTGACAAAATCATTCTGTTCATCATCCTGTTCAAAATCATCATCACTGGGTCAGGCCGTACTTGCCGATAACAAATTAATCAGCTAATAGTTTTAAAAATGGATACTGGATATAAAACAAACATAACACGTGTAATACAGCGCTGAACTTTATTACGAAAATAAAAACTGTGCTGGACCATGAAGATGTGCTAAATTAAATAAATGTATAAATATGAATATATTTAAATGAGAAGTTCTACATTTCTATAGAAAATTATTTAAACAATACAATATTATAGGTCGAATATGACTTATTTTAGCTATTACCTAGAAACATGTATGTAATTTTCGTAGGTAACACTTTTCCCATTTGTTAACAAGGATGTATTAGCTAGCTTACATTAACTACAGTCTTGGCCAAAGTTGTTGGCACCCCTGACATCAAGACAGAAAATCAAGTATTGCTCACAAAAGTATTGCATTAACACATGTTTTTCTATAGACGTTTATTCCATTTGTGTGTTTTGGAACAAAACAAAACAAGGAGGGGAAAAAAACAAATTTGACAATTTCACACAAAACTCCAAAAATGGGCTGGACAAAATTATTGGCACTCTTAATTAATATTTGGTTGCACATCCTTTGGAAAAATAACTGAAATCAATCTCTTCCTATAACCATCAATAAGCTTCTTACATCTCTCACCCGGAAATTTGGACCACTTTTCCTTTGCAAACTGCTCCAGGTCTCTCATTTTGGCAAACTGTTGTCTTGCTTCTTTGTCTCTGTGTCAGCAGTGGGGTCCTCTTGGGCCTCCTGCCATAGCATTTAATTTCATTAAAACATCTATGGATAGTTCGTGCTGGCACTGATGCACCCTGAGCCTGCAAGACAGCTTGAATTTCCTTGGAACTTGTTTGGAGATGCCTATCCTACATTGCGACCTTTCATCAATTTCTCTCTTTCGTCCACATCCATATGTATTACATATGTGACCAAGAAGTACCCTATCAAGGGAATTCGCTCTGCATTAATTGCAATGGCCTATGCCCATGCTGCCATAGCAACAAGTCCATGACAGGCGTGATCGTCCTCCGACAAAAACAACTAAGCCTCAGGAGTGAAGTTGTAGAACCTAAAGAATTGTGCGGAGAGGACAAGCTTGCCGCATCACAAAGATATGAAAAGAAACTCCGGACAAGGGCCAAGATGCCAGCCATATTCATAGTTTAGTGGGCTTGTTTTGCAAATGGTGTAGTCAACCCGTCTGACTCAAAAGCTAGCGAAGTAGCTATGGCTATCCACTCACTCAATCTCTGCTTGGACACCGAAGACCCTCTTCTTTGTTTTAGGGGCCCAAACATAAGAACAGGTGTTCAGAAATTTGCCTCAAAGGGCAAACAGAACAGTTTCTAGACCTCAGTGTGCCATGGTGGAAATACAATGCCAGCGGGTTTTTCTCCAGACCTTCCAACCAAAGGAATGTGGAAATTAAGGCTGTCGCATGCATCTTTAAGGTTGATAGGGATAACCTAGCAGTGAGTTGATCTTGCATAAACTCCAGCGCTGTACCAGATGGGTTGATCTTGCAGAAACTCCAGCACTGTACCAGATGGGCAGTTAACTTCTGTTAACTACACCCAATCACTGTATGATGAAGCTTACTTCAAGGCATAGTCTCATCGTGGCGGGAGCTCTGGAGTGGAGAATGGTCTCAACAACCTTGGTTGAGAGACCAGTATCTATGAGCTGGGCCCCCTAAGAGGTCAAGATAAAATCTCCAAGGTTACAGGTGGGGCTTCAGTATTGTGCCCCCTGCTTGGGACAGCATGTCCTTCCTTATTGAAATCTGTAGAGGAGAGCCATCGAGGAGGGACACTTGGTCCGGAGACCACCTCTGCACGGTGCAGCGGAGCGATCAAGGTGAGACAGAACCTATCCCAGTGAACTCCAACGCAGGACCTTGGGGAAGGAACCATGGTTTCACACTTTTGAATCTTATTTATTATCTGTCTACCAACAGTTCTAACACAGCCGTTTATGTCTGGGAACGTAAATGGCAAGAAAAGTGCATGTTAATTAGATCTGTGTATTAAAGTGAAAGCAGTGTAATATGTTGTTTAATTCATATTAACAGCATATATATCCGTAGGTACTGTTTACGAAAAACAAAAATAATTAATTGCTCCTGATTTAATAATTTAGTAGCTTTTATACGAATAAATATCTTACTTGAATGCTGCTGTCAAATGCTCTGCCCAGGAGATAAACATGGTGAACTCTGTACAGCTCACTCAGGGCGGAATCTATGCTAATAGGACAGAGTCAGTTGACAGTTGTGGGCAGAGTCTAATCATTTGTGAATTCACAAAAAAAGCTAGAATCTGCAAATGGCTTGTTCTGAGAATTGTTAATGATTTATGGGGATTTAAAATAGAGGAGTGGGTGGATTTTTACCATTATATGGTGATTGTGCACACACTGCCGACACACATTTATGTTTAAACACCATGTAAAAGTGAATTTTGTATAATAGGTCCCCCTTAAAAGCTTTTGATGCATGAAAACATAATCTTGCCACCTATTTAAAAAGTTTTTCTTTTTTTAAAGATGCATTTTTAATAATGAAAGTTTTGTTATTTTTAAATGGTTATGAATTTGACAGAATTTGACATTTGTAAGACATTTCCAAGTTTCCTGTTTTGCTAGTAGTGCAAGACAAATATCCTGTAGGAAACATCGCTTTAAAAATTATGAAGAAGTCTCACTGTTTGCAGAATAATCATACTCTTTGGATCCATAGTTCATTATTATAAATTGTGTAGCTCATTTCCAATAGCTAAATAACATATTTTAATAATAACTACACTTGACCCAAGTCATTCCAACATACATAGCCTGGCTTGAACAATATTCTCTTCAATTTGCAGTGTGACGACTATATTTCATTCTGATTAGCAGTATGTGCGACGTGACAATGTGTTAAATTACTCTAATTTTCATGTAAGTACTTAAGTATGTAGCTATAAAAACTTGCCATAGCGTATAATTCTCTCAAAGTGTGTGTACATAAGACTAATAGCATTCTGTTTGTCCAGCATCCACTGAGAAATTGGGCTTCTTTTAGAGTGGTTCAGCACTTTTTTTTTGTGGGTGCGAGTTTATTGAAAATCTGTCTAGCCCAGAGGAATCATTGCCAAAATACTTTTGTGACAAACAATGAGACGTTTAGGTTGGAGACGTGACTGTTTGTCAGTGGAGGACGAAGTACACAAATCAAGTTATTTTAGTAATTGTATATGTTTTATCCTACTAAGTCTATAGATAAAAGTGTCTGCCAAATGCATAAATGTAAATGTCTATAGAGCTTAAATAGGTTACAGCTCAGTCGTACTTCATTATGAATTAAGCAACCAGTACTAGTCAACAAGGAAGATTATGTAGACACCTAAATGTATTGCAAAAAAGAAAACATTTTTATTGTATTACCTACACTGATAACTTGCTACTACTGATAATTCAAAGGTGAAAATAACAAAATAAGTCATATAATATACAAAAAATGTGGACAAAAGTGTGCAAATATCTGTTTACAAATATAAACATTCAATGAAGAAACGTCACATATAGGGCAAAATGTACTAACATTTTAAGAACACTATGCAAACACATTTATATCATTATATCATTTAAAAAGGCTAGGACAGTGGGGAAGATGCATGGGTATTAATTTGCATTATTTTAACATATATATATTTTTTCAAATGTAGGCATGTCCACATTCAAACATTTCATACAATGGGCTTAAACAACAACAACCCTTTTACAGCAGATTTATTTCAGACTGACACTCATGAACTAAATACAGTATGATTCTTATTTACAATAATAGATATTAAAATTCAGCATTAGCAACCTTTCGTGCGCGCACTGAAGCTCAGAGGAACTCCTTCTCTTGACTCATTTTGCGTCAGACTCGTGTATTCAGTGAATTGTTACCTTGTCTTGCTGTGACCTGATCATTTAAATCAGTTAATGTTTTACTCTCAAATCATAATCGTATTGATATAATTTAAGAATGAACCATTTGGTATGATTTTCAAACCAGTTTAACAGGTTAATTAAAAAAAATTGTGCTCGTTCACGAATCCTACACCACTCTCACGTCTCAGAGCAGGTGACGGTCATATATTTAAAATATTTGGATTGACGATTTCTTCAATTCAAAATAAAGAGGAACAGCATGTTTTCATGAAATGTGAGGTAAATGTAGGGCAGTATCTGTCTCACCTAAGTACAGTAACAAAGTAAAAACACCAATTTACCATTCACCAATGTTGTTTGTCATCACTTATTTTAATAAATGTTCAGCAGGTTAGTATTAACTTCAAAGCTAGATTTATATCCACCCTTATAATGTGATTAAGTTGGATCTCGTAGTACAAAGTACTGCAATTGTATTAATGCGAACAGGCTCATATTACAAAACATAATTCAAATAAATGAGTCAGGAAACTATCAGGAGTGAGAGAACTATTTTTCTCACAGAAATTCCGACAAACATTTTGCATTTAGAGCACATAAAAACAAACAGGTCGACTGTACTTGAATTTAATTTTGTGTTTGTGTTTTGTTTTGTTTCGTTTTTGCACCTCAGGGTGTGAGGGATATGTGCATTGATCATGTGTACATAACAGTTTTTTATGGCTAATTTAGATGCTAGGCGAGTCACACTCCTCTTTGATTTAATGTCTACATGTTGAAAGATTGAGAACAGACTTGTCTATACCTTCCTCTCTTACCTGAGGTACTCTGGAGCTGCAGAGATGTTTGTAATGCTGACTCATTCGTAGACACTGTTGGATATGATATTTTACTATGTGCGGCAGTGGCCACTCTTTCATTTGTTTGCATTTTAAAGAGCTTCAGAATCCCGTTGGATCATGGGTAAATATAGCAATAGAGAAGCATTGTTCCTTCCCACCAAAGATGTTCCAACCTTTGTCACACTGGTTCATGAAGCATAAGAGAGAGATTTTCTTCAAATCCCTTTGAGCGCATATGTATACATAACCTCTGCAGTTTTATATTCTTTACATCTATGTCAATATTCCTTAGCCTATTGTTTGATAGTACAAGGGGGCGGAATATGTCAAGACTCAACATAATTCATTTGCAAACCTGCTCAAAAAACATATGCTAAAAAGTATAGGCTTTTGAGCATGAGCTCTTGTGCTGTTAAAGGGCATTGGATAAAGGGTTTGGTAAACACACATTGATTTGTCTATGTTGATGAGTAGCCCCTTCAGGTTTAACACCCCTTTCTCACCTCCCTCTATTAGATCTCATCATATTTAATGGCAGGTGGTCCATATGTCTCTCAGCACTGCAGGCTGTTGCTGTGTCAGTGCCAGTATCAATGATGAGGGGCGCAAACCCATTAGGCTGTCATTGACTGGGCCGTTTAGTCAAGGGGAGCAATTGGGTACTACATGTATCTATTCATGCATGACGTAATGATCTCCCTTGGAGCCTGTGCCAGACGCATGTCCTTTGCTGATGGTTTAGTTTTTGTTGGTAGTACTTTTGTAAGTTCTTGGGCCATAACCACTACAGTCATTAAGCAGGACACAACCACAGATTAATGCATTATTAAGCGGGTTTTTCATTAGACAATTCTCCATCTGTTCAAATGAATTTATTATAATATTGTTGACACAAAGAATATCTCACAAAACAATATCATTCTGTATGGCTCATGTTGAAAATGTATCAACTGAAATCGAATATTATATTTTGCATGTTAATTTCCCCTTGTTTTAAATTTGTTGTTTAAATATTTAATTCCTTTAAATTAATCTAAAATATTTAATTTCTCTTTAGAAACTCTCTAAATGAAGATCCATTTCATACTGTGCATAGTAATATTTTAAAGGGTTTATATTTAAAATTTACTCATTTATTGTAGAAAAAAAAGTAATAACTAATATCTGCTTTTTTTATTGTGTCGATATTCCTGCTAGCAAAACCAAGGTCATGGGTTTGATTCCCAGGGAATGAATAATCTGACTGAAAATAACAGGTATACCTTGAAAGAAAAATTAATTGCTTTAAGTTAAAGCGTTTGCCAAATTCATTAATGTCAATTGTTATTAGCCATAACATGAAAAAGATTTTAATATCAGTGCATCCCTACTTTAATGGACTGTCACTAGAAAATTGAAACCCAGGACAGTAGCGTTGGCTTAACCAATGGTTTGAGAAACTATTATTTTTGCATTTCTGTCATTTTTGCATTTTCTCATATTTAAATCGTCTGTCTTTGTTCAGATGAATTGTAAATGCCCTTTAATGTTCCCAGGGCTTGAGTTTTGGCATGCGATTGTGGGTATTGCACATAAGTTTAATAATTCCTTCAAGTCTTGTGATTTTAATGTGGGAAATTCCCACAAACATTCATTCAATTTAACAACGTAGGATGCATGGGTAAATTAATCCACACATTATATGATCAAATCAGTCTTTTTTAAACTTTCTGTGAGAGCTCATTTCACAAACAGCATGAGGAATTCAGCGGAGCTGCGTCTTCTCTCTCTCATCTGCACACAAGGCAAGTGTGAAGTGCCCTACAGGCGGCAATACCAGACTCTTGCAGTTCGGGAGTCGGGAAAGTTTATGGAATTGTCACTTGCACTAAAAAGGTTGTTGCATCGTAACTAAAGTTTATAATTTGCAATTATTTGCCTAATGATTCTACAAATATTTTGTTTTTGCAAGTCTTGCCAATTGAAACATCCAAGTGATTTTAAATGAAGTACTCGCACGCTTTCTGAGAGATGGTTTTCTCTGTGTTCATGTCAGGGTTCTTCCACAAATTGGCAGGAGACATTTGTAGAGTCATCAAAAAATGCTATCGCTCCGCCCACGGAAGAAAGGAGTGACGCGCCCCCCCCCAGTAAGATTGCGGCTCCGGACATATTTGACTTTTCTTTTTTTTTTGTTAAATATGGCTCTTTCAACATTAAAGGTTGCCGACCCCTGATATATACAGTTCATTAATGGCCTGTGCTTGGCCTAAGTGTTAGAGCTACCCCAAAAAAACTTTATTTCATTAGTATATTTAGTATAATATATATATTTGTGCCACTTTTTCAATTCAAAGATTGAAATCAAGCTTTCTTGTGTTATGTAAACTAAATTACCACACTGTAAAAACACAAATGGTCCTCAAAATTCAGGTCCTGGTTCCTCTGAGGTTGCGTCCCATTTTTCTTGACATCTGTCTTCAGATTTGTCCAATTTCCAGACTGGAGTTTATAGGTTGTGGAAATGTTTTGGAACTTGAAGAGCTTCATAGTCAACTCGGTTTCCTCATCGTTTGCACCATGACGTCAGACTCCAGGGATCTGCAGTGAGGATTTGGGAGGCACTCTGCCCCAGGCATCAGGAATTAGTCACCTCTTATCTTCAGTGAGCAGCTATATTTCCCTCTAATCTTATCTCACAGTCAGTGTTTTTTAAAGATGGGCTAGTGTGAATCCCTGTGCCTCCAGGAACATGCTGAACACTGCACTGCACCTGTCACTGGTAGCAGTTTGTATCTTGAACTAGATAAAGACGTAAGGTGACACAGCTTCCTGCAAAGCTGAACATTGATTCTTCTCTAAAAACTGGGTTTCTGTTAATTACTCTAGGTTCACACGTGAATTATTTCTGGTGGGGTTTTTAAATATTTATCTGTGGGTTTTGTTTAGTTTTTTTTTTTTTTGGTTTTAAGGTAACATTTTAGTTTGGAGTTCAATTCTTACTATTAACTAGTTAACATGTATTTTACTAGGATATTGGCTGTTTATTACTACTTTTAAACTTACACTTAACAACTACCTTACTAACTATTAATAAGCAGTAATTAGTATTTATGCCGGTTCAAAAAATCTCTAATTAAAATAATTACATTCTTGAAATTTATGCATAATATTGGTAAAATTCTTTTACATTAGAAAAATATACAGTAATACCTCGGTTTACGAGTTTAATTCGTTCCAAGAGCTAGTTCGTTTCCCCATAAGAATGCACTAAAAATCACTTGATTCGTTCCACGACCATAAATGCCCATTTTAAATTTTTTTTTTAGTTTTACCCTATTAATTGCAGTTAAAATTATAAATTATAAAATTACAACCATTAAGATCTCATGTAAATACTGATTAATAATTGACAATTAAACAATTTGTCACCCCTTCAGAGCCATTAGGATATTTCCAGTAAAGGATATTTCGTTATAATAACGAAAGGATATTTCCAGTAAAAATGCGCGCGAAGATGCTGAGCATTAGGACTTTTCCACACAAAATTGCACGTGGGCGAGGGAATATTTTTCTCGCACTCCGATACAATGCCCGTACACCGATTTGACTTTCCATGCTCGTACACCAATTTGCTCGTATACTAAGTCACTCATAAACCGAAGTATTACTGTATATAAAAATTAATAATTATTATGCTTGTGTGCATTTACATGTATTCAAAGTGTACAAAAATGTTGTATGTATTGATGGTTACACTATATGGCATTTATTCGAGTCATTAAATTGAGCCTATGTGGTATAAAGGTTTTCCAAAATCATAAATACAAATAATACAAAATGTGTTTTAAGGTATATATTTTTAAGTCCCACATTTCTTTGTCATGGCCACTCTTATTTGACATTAACCCATATGCAAGCAGTACATGAAACTAGCTACACCATTCTTCTGCGCCATCGGTGTAGTATATCTAATAATACTGGTGGTTTTTTGTTCTGCTTAAAAGTTTTCCATCATCAGCATACGGAAGTTTGTACATTTAGGAAACAAACTGAGATGCGAAGTAAGATATAGTGCTCTAGTTAAATATTCAAAGCCACACTGTTGTCTGAACTCTTAGACTGCCATTAGAGTACAGTACATTTAACATGAATAGTGAGATGCATATGCAAGATTTTTTAAACACATTTTGCACACATACAAAGCGATCAATCAATCACGTTGGATGGATGAAAGTAGCAGGAGATAGTTTCAAACAAAGCGCAGAGTAATCCACTGAGATTCCACCTCACTTTGCCCCTGCAAAGGGATTACATGTCTAGTTCAGATCAAAGCTGGGCTTTCTTTAATGTGCTCAGGGACACACAGCACATGCCAACTCTATCATTGTTTAGTCATTGACCTTGAATTTGTGCAATTAGCTGAAAAGATCTTTCTCTTTAGATCAAGTTCTGTCATTCTTGAACATACTAATTGTTCATAGACTCTCTAAGGAGGGTCGTTTTCTCTAAAGGTGTTGTCTATTCAGTTTACTGGAGCTGTAATCTGCTTTGTAATGTTTACACAGGCCTCTCCAAAGGTTTTCAATCTCTACTAGGAACGCCCTCTTTCCTCTGACACCAGTGGAAATCCCTTTATGTTGAGTCTCCTGATCAGGACATTATTTGATTTGTTCTCTGGAACGGCAAATGTCCTTCTATCATTGATTCTCCGTAAAGCAACTATTATGAGATAATCCAGTCACACCTTGCAAACCTTTGTGAATCCACCTTTTATTTTATACCATTATCTGACTATATATATATATTTTTTTTATTACTGGAATGTTCTTAACCCATGAAGAATTTTATGTAAGAGCATGTCAGGGTTGTAGTTAGCTCTCCCTGCCCTCTGTCTGCCTACACGAGGACCCCTCCTCTGTAATTAAGCCTGACTGATAAAGGACCCGGACTTGCTGACAGGGGGATGTGGAGTGCTGGCTCAGCGCTGGATGCCCCGCACCATCCCAGGGTCATCAGTGTGGGGTGTATTTGTGACAGGATGTGAGCTATTGTTGTAGCCCCATTGGTACTATAAGAGCTAAAGAAGCCAGAGAAAGAGGATAAAGGATTTTCAGATATGGATAATGAGGATCATATATTTTCGATGCTGTAGAGAACATTTTATATATTATATACTATCACTATTATACATATATTATTCACAACATTGACTTTGTGTCAGTTTTCTTGGACTTAGACTTACACCAAGTGGGGTGGCTTCATATTATGTCAAATATTTCCGCTGTCGTGTGAAAACTTTGTATATCTAAAACTGCTACTTTTCAGGAAATGGAAACAACACAGATTTTAAAAAAATGATTAAACAGTGTTGTCGAAGTTTTAATTGTCGAATGTCTTAATTTGGTCAGACACTTGCAAAATCACATTCAAATGGATGTACAAGTTTATTTTTTATTTTTTTTGACCAGTGACCTATCTGAAGCAGTAAATGCATCACATTACGGTTTCACCAAATTACAGGTTATAAATGTATTGTTGCTATCATTTGGCCAAAAGCTCATGTTATTGGTCCTATGCACGAGCTATTTAAGACATTATTTGCTATGGCTTGATGACCAATGTAAGGCTAAAACGCTTTTCTCAATCCTCAAATCCATTAATCATTAGCCTTTATTTAGTGTTTCTTGACAACAACAAAAAAATTATTTTTGCATGACAAACAAGGGGAGACAGTCCAAAACATTTACCTTTTTTTTCATAAACAATTACATCAATAGACATTGCAGTGAAGGTGAAAAATCGTATGGGTTTGGAACGACATGATGGCGAGTAATTGTTGACAGAATTTTTAGTTTTGGATGAACTGTGCCTTTTAAAATTTAAAGTTTCAATTTCTATTGAATTTCATTGTACTTTTTGATGATGTCTGACTTTTTTTTACTTTTTTTTGTGTTTCAAAATAAAGTCATACAGGTTTGGAACAACATGAGGAGCAGTAAATATGACAGAATTTTAATTTAATTTCATATGGTAGGTTTAATTGGAATGCATAACTTACATTATCTTTTAAGATGCTGTAAAGAAACCTAAATAAAAGTAGTTTTCATATACAATAAAAATACGTCAGCTTTAAGGAAGTTAAATTTATTTTACAGTTTATTTTGTCTTACGGGAGAAGTAATACATTTATTATTTTATTTCTAATTTTCTAAAAGGAATTGAGAACAGATAAACATACATTTTCCCTCATCTTATTTATTGTTGCTTGAGTTTTAGAGCACTTAAAGGCTGCAATTTGTCTTTATTTATTGCATATTTAATAATATAGCTTTTA
Source organism: Rhodeus uyekii (assembly GCA_037043235.1). Lineage (NCBI taxonomy): Eukaryota > Metazoa > Chordata > Actinopteri > Cypriniformes > Acheilognathidae > Rhodeus > Rhodeus uyekii. Next base: position 684,301 of record JAWRVZ010000179.1, on the reverse strand, counting down.
ATTCTCTGCTGATGCATCAAAGCTATGGGAGGAGGATACAGTAGAAGGTCAGATTACACGTAGTAAACAATGACATTGCAGTTGTTACGGATCCATTGAACAGTATCCCGCCTCATTAACAGCAAGGGTACATAAAGCTCCCATGTATTCTGCATACCGGTACTCCCTGCTGTTTGAGGGTGTGTGTGTTTCTCTATACTGAACGTTCTGTTTCTTCTGTTTATCCACCAGAGACTTTGTCAAAATGAGCATTGTGTGAAGGAATGTGTTTATTCTGATATGTTCAACAAGCGTTATAGTGCTTTTTTGTACATTTTAATGGCAAATGTGTCTGACTTCAAAGGGTTTTCTATAAAAGATCCGCTTTTTGATGAGCACCTGTGATAGAACCATCAGGACAAGAGTTGGCAACAGATAAATATAAGCTTATTTCATTTTTCTTTTCGCCAAGCATCTGGCTCCTTGCTGGGTGTGTGTTGTTTGCAAAATGCTGTATCATGTCCTGCAAGTCTATTTGTTTGCAGTAGCATTATTTTCTGTCCTTTCACTCTAATAAATAGTGATGTGTGCAAACAGAGGTCCACCTCTGAGCTTCACGATTAAATTGACCCACGGTGGTTCACCTGTGATGAATGCAATGAAACTGCCTAAACATATTTATGAAACAAAGCACATTGGCAAGTGTTTTGGATATTGCTAAAGAAAGCAGTTATGATGTTGTCAGGTGGTGACACGGAATTGCTTCACAGCCTTGAGAATGACACAAATATTAATTTTCACAAAGTCTGCTGTTTTAGTGTTTTTTTATCAGATGTTAGTGTGGTCTACTGAAGTATAATTTCAAGCATTTCATAAGTGTAGAAGACCGTTGCGATTTACACCGGCATGCTGTCAGTCAACTTCTAGGCCAAATCCTGATCGATGGCAGCCCATTCTTGCATTATCAAAGAGTTCTTCAGAATTTGTGAGGTTTTGTTTGTCCACTTGTCTCTTAAAGGATTGACTACAAGTTCTCAATGGGAATTTCAATGTTTTCTTCCTCGAGCCACTTAGTTATCACATTTGCCTTATGACAAGGTGCTCCATCATGCTGGAAAATGCATTGTTCATCAGCTGTTCTTGGATGGTTGGGAGAAGTTGTTCTCGGAGGATGTTTTGTGCCATTCTTTATTGATGGCTGTGTTCTTATGTAAAATTGAGTGAGCCCACTCCCTTGGTTGAGAAGCAACCCCACACATGAATGGTCTCATGACACAGGACTGATGATAGCGCTCACCTTTTCTTCTCCGGAATCCCCAAACAAACGGAAAGGGGGTTCATCAGAGAATATGACTTTTCCCCAGTCCTCAGCAGTCCAGTCCCTGTACCTTTTGCAGAATATCAGTCTGTCCTTGGAGAGAAGTGGATTCTTTACTGCCCTTCTTGACACCAGGCCTTTCTCCAAGAGTCTCCAGATACACACACACACCTGCTGCTATTCCTGAGCAAGCTGAATCAACTTTATGAAACGGTCCTGTGGTCTCATTTATAAAGCGTGCGTACGCATAAAACGGGACTGGAAACGTACGTACGCCAGTTTCCACGCAAAGGTTGTGATCTATAAAAAGCAACTTGACGGGAGAATGTGTGCACATTTAAGCAAACTTTGACCCGTGACATCTGCGATTTATAAAGGGAATGTTCCTGACAGGTGTGCGTACACACGGTTTTATAAATCGGAATATTTTTTGCCGTATGGCATTCTTGGCTTTTGGGCGCACGTAAACTTTTAGTAGTGGTCCTACGCACAGTTTTATAAATGAGACCCCTGGTGCTTAATATACTATTTTAGGCACCCTGAATCGTTCTTCACAACAATTGAACCTCTCTCCTTAAAGTTCTTGATGATCTGATAAATGGTTGATTTTGGTGCAAAATAGTATTTTCTTTCTTTTGGGATAAGCACTTTGAACTAATAATATACAAAAATCATAATTGGGCACTTAAACAATGGCTAAAATCCCATTTATATTACAAATAATACTATTAGAATGAAATATCATCATGTTTTTTGGGATGTTGGATACATGCGTTAAGACAGAATTTAAAGGGCAGTGTCTAGTGGTCTGATCCACTCTTCTGGCAGGAAACCAACCTACATTCATAGACATACTCTCAGAGACATGCTAACATACTCTTGCTCTCTCAGGCCTTCATTTGGCTCATAGGCTGCAACAGAATATATGAATATAGAGCAAAATCATCTGTGGATAAGCCAAGGGAAGCGCACTATATCCATTAAGGCTTTTCTCCTAGATCTCATTCTCAAAAGTGGTAATTACCGACCACTCAGTGAAAGCAGTCTAGATCCTCACAGGCTTCAATGATAGAAAACAGTCATAAAGTAGCTATATATTTTTTGTCTTCCAAGAAAGACAGACTATAATGGTATAGTACAGACTTTGCTGTATGTCCTCTACTACTTTATGCTCTATCAATTTTCCCAGGTGCATTTGAAATGTACTTTGAAACTATAGCTTGCTACTCGTAATTGTATTGTTTTGTTTGTTTTTCATCCTTTTTTAAAGTTAGCCACACTGCATACTACTAACAAAGTGAATACAAAAAGCTATTAATTGTATACTTGTGTACGTATCATTATATTACAAGGTTTATATTTATAGATTTACCTTAGTTAAAATACTTAAGAATATAAACTGATGTCACAGCATTGCAATTAAAAAACTAGAACGTGCAATATTACATCAAAACATGAAATACATAAATACATACTGCAAACAGTCTATAGTCGGATACAGCAACTCTGAAAATTGTTCTATTTCAACAACAAATTGGAGTAGAAACATTTTTATAATTAGATTTAGAAGTTCATGCAAAAGCTGCGTTCACATTATTGCATACAGTTTTGTTTATTTGAGTCTTGATTATATCTAAAGAATAAAAAAATTAATAATTTGGGCTGTGTTGTTCATTTTAACCTTTAATATTATAGTTAAAGTGAAAGTAAGGGCTCCCTATAGAGTTAACAGCATCAGCAGAGATATATTTTTTTTATCCTCAAGACATTTTTTATTGTAATTGAATTTATTTAAAGACCGGGGCATAATTTGTTCCATAAACCACTGCTTAATAAAAAAAAATATCTTTGTTGCTCTGTATTAAATAACTCATCATTTACAGGTGCTTCTGGCCCAAACTTTCCCAACTAATACCTATTTCTAGCTGGTAAATACGAAGCATAACTGTATATATCTGGGAGTTAAAATGTTCAGATAAAGCAGAAGATCATGTTTTAAAGTACGGTATCTGAGCCCATAAAAGAAGCCTTAAGTGCACCAGTTGAAAACAAATCTGATGTCAATATATTTTGGGCATCACTCAACATAAAACCTCTCACAGTATAGCAGTAAAAGCCTTTTCATTCAATGCTTCTTGAGTGGGCTCCAAGATTAGAGGACTATCTCCTTTTTTCCCTCTTTGCCTCTAGCTACGGTAATGGGCTAGCAAAAACGATGTTGACATTCTTGCAACTTTAAGCTCCTAGAGCATTTCTTTTTATATCTATTTTTTTATTTAGTTTTCTACCCGTTGAATGGTACTTGTAGAAAACAACAAAGGTGAAGAGAGTAAATCCGCAGGGTGCCTTTTGATCAGAAAAGAGCCATGTTTTTTTGTTGCACCTAATGCTGTCTGTAGAAAAATGAAATTGTTTTTGTTTTCATGTCATCTGGTCATCATGCAAGCTTACATATTAAAATGAAAATAAATAGTACTGTCAATCTTTTGGTCTCCTCTTGTGTCATCTGCTTGGCATTTGTTCTGTATTTTCTTAAAGCACAATTGATTAAACTCTTTCTTAAGACTCTTTCTTATTCTTTCTTACATGACATCTTATTGTACCAGCAAAATCAATATCACAGACAAGATATGCAATTCTGATCCTCAATCAAATGAAATGTTTGCTGGATGTTATTGCTGCCAAACGACGGTCAACCAGTGATTTATTTCTTAAGGTTTATATTAGTTTTTATTAGTTTTTTTTGTTTTCGGTTTAAACTTGAGATCACGATTCCCCCAAAATTTAGAAGAGACAACTACAATAAATAGCATTTAATTTACTAGAGATTCTGACAAAATGTTAATTGCTGCAGTCTAATAAGAAACTATTCATTTCATTTTTTTATCAGTTTGATTTAACGATTCAACGACTCACTCATAAAGGCTTCCATTTTTTTTTTATTAATACATTAATCAATGTTTATTAACAAATTTCTTGAATGATAGATTCAATGACAAATTAATTTTTTTAACAATTACTTATGGCCAATAAGGGTTACTGATTTGACGATAAACCATTTTTTCTTCTTCAGCTGTGTACTGTTCTTCTTGATATTCCCAAGGATTTATTTTTTTTAAACTGGATTAAATAGGGGAAGTACAGGAATGAAATGTCAATCCGCATCTAATATGAATAAACAAACAAAAACGAATAAGAGAAAGGATGCTGAACTCTCAAGGGCACAAAGAAGCAATTTATCTGTAAAATCCTCTGTGGATGGATGGTGAATGCTACAGTGCTTGTCATAAATAAATATTTATCTGCGTTCCCTGTGGCCTTTTCTTTCAGGCCTGAACTTAACGCATAAGGGAGCTGTTGAAACTTTTGATATGAATCTGTCTCTTGGTTTATTACCTGGTAACAGTTTTATGGAGTCTTTGGCCACATTCTCCCATAACAATTACAGAGTTGTCATTCACGCCATGATCTTCAACAATGGCAGACTGACATGCCATATTAAGAATCATGCTATTCTGCATTTTTTAAATTTGTTTGCTGTTTGTTTAGTCTTCAAGAATGTAATTATGCATCAAACTAATTTAGAAAAATATGCTGAACTTAGAGACTCAGGGATGCAGGCTTTTGCTTAATGTTGAAATTGAAATGAATATCAAGGGGCTTTTTATGCAAATTTTCAAAGCTGTTGATCAGTGACTGACACCTCATGTTTTGCTGCATAGGGTAAAATTTAATTATGGTTGTCTAGTTTAGTTTGGACTGATTATTAAGAAGGTACAACCAGCTTTGTTTCATATAATGAATGAAATAATCCACATTAAAATAATCTTTTGAGGAACTGTAACCATAGCCAGGAACAATTTTCACATTATTTTTCCTTAAAATGTTATTTCTATCAGTTTAACATGCAGATAAGCCATTTTTAGGTTTATTCCGTTTAGTCCACTGTAACTGTGGCACTTGTTGAAATGTTGCCCTTTGTTTGAGTGTTGCAACACAGCAATATTAGCTGGTATTGGCCGTCTAATTGACTAGTGACACACAAAGACCTGTTTTTGTAATTCTGTTTAGTGACACTAGAGGTGTAAAAAGATAAATACTTTAAATTAGCACGCTAAAGATAAAAACAAAACAAAAAAAGCACAAGGTACTTGTGAAACTTAGGTCTTAACAGGCACTTCACTGTTACATACTCAGCTTATCATTGTTATTATAAACCAGGTCTATTTGTATCTACTGCTGCCAGCTTTGGCAAAGGGAGGCAGCTAAACTATATTCTTTTCCACTCTATTTATAAAAGGTGCCACTGCTGTTGGGGCTAAAGGCACACTAATTAACATGATAATAAAACTGTAATGACTCAAAAAAATAATGGAAGACTTAAATCACACATTGGATCTAAATTATATAATGGTCACTTTGATAATCTCTAACGGGGCAACACTTTTGGGGTGATGCATATGGACTGAGCAACAGGACAGTGCTCCATATGGAAGTTATCTGTGGTAGATTCAGCCTAGCCAGTGTGAAGTCAATACCGAGCTGAGACGACACGGCGGGCTCTGCCAAGAGAAAGACACAGGCTCAGCGATAGGGAAGCCGTAGGGGAATCACAACACATGGGCTAATACCTAGTCTAGTACAAGGTTTGACCTTCTGGGCATACACATAAGTGCTAGAACTAGCGTCAGATGTCTCTTTCTCGTCTTACTGCTGAGTAAGAATCCTCCATCCTGGGATTGCCAGGTGGGGAACTTACCTGTGGAGTAGATAACACACGTAGGGTCCAAGTTTGTGGGCAACACTTATTTGGCTCCATTGTTGGTCAGGGGGTGGATGAGAAGACATTGCGTCCCTGAACCACACACCACTGTCCGCTTGCGACAGGAGAGGGTAATTGTGGCATAGCGTAGCATTGTACAATGCCATCTGTGCCCTCTTGGGACCCAGCGATAGAGAAAACTGCTCTGCTACAATTTGGGTACCAAAAGCATTGATGATGTTTCAACAATTTGGTAACTAGTTCCGGGAAGGAAAGGCGCTAAGGCGGGACACTGTTGCATGTGTAAATAAGTTGCCAAATACATAAATATTAATATAAATGTGTGTGTTAGTATGTGTGTGTGTGTGTGTGTGTATAGTAATACCTCAGTTTCTGAGTTTAATTTGTTCCAAGAGCTTGCTCGTGACTTAAAATTCTCGTACACTAGAACAATTTTCCCCATAAGAATGCACTAAAAATCAATCGATTCGTTCCACATGAATATAAATGCCAATTTTAAATATTTTTTTTGTTTTACCCTATTAATTACACTTAAAATTATAACCATTAAGATCTCATATAAATACTAATTAATAATTGACAAACTAAAAAAATACTTGACAATTTACTGTAACGCGCACTTTAGCTTTGAGTAGCGTCGCGGCTGGCGTGAAGGAGACGAGAGGAGGGTTTTACTGCTTAGAGGGAGGATTTCGTACCTTCTTTCTTACTCATCTTGAGGGTCATTGTCTATATGCTGTACTGTACGTATATATTTCACTACGTGAATAAAAGCGATCACAATTAATTTTAACAACACGAGGTAAAACCGCTGTCAGTAACTTACAAAAGTATGCACTGTGGTGAATGATTCAACCAAACCAAGCGACGCTGAGAGAATGAGTGAGTTAAGGGGTGATAAAGGGGTTGGAACTGCGCGACTGGAACTGCGTTTTATGAGAGGCTGTCGTTAGGATATTTCCAGTAAAAATGCGTGCGAAGATGCTGAGCGTTAGGATTTTTCACTCTGATACAATGCTCGTACATCGATTTAACTTTCCATGCTTGTACACCGATTTGCTCATATACAAAGTCACTCGTAAACCGAAGTATTACTATGTAGCCAATGTAACCTCCATCCTGCCATATCACTCTAGCCCTTCCAGCCACCACCCATCCTTTGAGAAAACACGTCCTCACTCAGAACCAGGATGACATCAGACAGATTGAATTGCATGAGAACATTTACCTCCCAGAGAAAATGTATACCTCCCTTGGTGGGAGATTCTTTCTCTACTCCACACTCTTATTCATTTAATTTTCCTCGGCCTGATGTAGACTATATTACAACATTGATCAAAGAGCAGATAACACTGCACACTGCTAATGGCCTCCTCTTTCTGATCACAATTCTCCTGACTGCTGTGAGTCGATGTTGCCCTAAAGCGCTGTTTATGTCCCCAAAACCCAGTTAGCACAAGTACCATATCCTCAATAATTAGTGTTTTGTACTAATAGAAAGCCTGTTTTTTCAGTAGGTGACCTGAACTACTACATACTTAACCATTTGATATAATTGACATATAATGCACATACATGTTGATGCATTGTAATTACATTTAAAGTACTCAAATTTAATAAAAATGTTGTAGTTATTCTGTACTGTAACTTTAACTCAAAAAAATAACTCTAATTCATATAGTCTTAACTCTAACTCTTAATATCAAAGATGAATAAATGCTATAACAAATGGATTGCTCATTCTAAATTTTAGTCAGTGCATTAATTAACTTTAACTAATGAGGCGTTATTGTAAAGTGTTACCAAAATGTTTGTATTTGACCATACACATTTATTTTTTTAACATAAGTTAATGCATTAATTAACATGAGTTAAATATTGTTCACAAGTGAGACCTCTTAAAGTGCTACCATTTCGTTTCAAGTGATTTTCAGTAGATAACTTATCTGTTCAGTTCATGTATTCAGTTCCTCTTAATGTTTATTTCAACATTTACATTTAAAATCTGATTTATAACAACTTTAATATGTTGTCATTTATGATTGGTGTTCAGCATTAAAACTGAAAATGTCAATATCCCAATTTTGTGGACATTATGTGTGGAGTAATGCATATATTTTATAAAGTACCATTAACTTTTAATTTTTATATTTCTATTTCATAACAAAAAAAGCCACATTTGAACCACTCACATCAAAAACAGGATTATTGTGATGCACAATCCTCATAATATAACTTTGTTGACCCTTGGCAGAGTATTATCCAGTTTTATTATATGGCCATTTGGACAATACGGGTGTTTTGTTAAGCCCTGTGAGAGGGATATCTATCCTCTTTCACAAGAGAGGGATTACTCCATGTATGAACTGGGCCCGTATCCAGATCACTGTCATATATTGTCATATGTTGGGAAAACAATTGAAAATCAGCATCTGCTCCCTTTTTGTCCCCATATCAAAGATTTGAGCTCTTCAGTTTTTCTCTGTGAGGTACGTTGTTCCAACCTGACAGTCTTCAACCCTGGGTTTTACAATTGCACGGCATCAGTAGCATATGAAAAATGTACCATTAACCTTATTTGTGACTAAACAACATAAAGTCTGGTCCATATTGCAGTTTTTCCTGGCCAAAAATAAACTTCCTAAGGCCAATTCGCACCAAACAGACAGACGGCAAACAAAAACAGACAGACACGTTCGTCAGGATTTGTCGGATCAGTGTGTTACCCTGTCAATGTTTGTTGGCGTTGGTCAGGGTTTGCTATCACTCGACTGAACATGTTCAATTGGAGTTTGTCGAGTTTTGGAATGGCTGAACAGTGTGATATGACTTTCCAAGAAACGGCAATTAATCTGATGTAATCTAACGTTAACATTGTTTACTGATATGAAAATACCCCAAACCTCATGAAAATACTAACACAAATCATAATCTCTTTATTAGCTTCATGTTTCATGCGTTAAAAAAAAACAAACATTTTTCTTGGAAGTAAAAACACAGTCAGACAAAGCAGGAAGCCACTAATGGTCATCAGATCATATGAATCAGTGGCTAATGAATAGAAATGATGATTCTGTCTAATAAATATTGAGTAAGCATGTGTAAATATATCAATATTTCAAGCATAAACACTTTTGGACCCAAAGCCCCAATGAATGCTTTTCTGTACAGCAATGTGAAATAAACTGCAGCAGATGTGACTGAAGATGAATGTGTGTTATTCTATTAAAAATAAAAGTTACCGATTGACTGAAATTTGTAGATTTCAATGGATAAATATCAAAGCTGGAGTATTAAAAAAAATTAAGAAATGGAAAAAAAAAAGAAATAAAAAAAACACATAAGTCGACTTCATAAACTGATGTTGATTCACCATTTTTGTGATTAGTGTTCCCTTTGGTTGGAAACTTAATTTATATTACTGTAATTCTCTTCCAGTTGATGCATTGATGCAAAAAGAAATCACAGATATTTGGATTAAAAGGAAGGAAAGTAATAAATAGGTTGTATTTAAAAGGTGACCTAGCTAAATCATTAACTAGTTTATTACTCATGTTGAATAAAGACCTTTTAAACATAAATTTTATTTCTAATACTTATGTTATAAACATCTTGTGTAACTTTTGATTGGCTTGATAAAATCCCTCTCTATTTGCCTTTTAGCATTTTTACATCTTTAGTATAAACTCAAAAAATAGATACAAAAATATAGTATAAGAGCAAACATGTTGAAGATTAGCCAATAGGCTGTCGATTTATTAAATAAGCTATTTCCTCACAAAAATGGTTTATTCAGTGTAGTGAAGCCTCTACTCCATTGAGATCCATTTAAAAAAATAGCCTCTTTTCTTCTTTCTGCGTACCACAGCATTAACAGGCATTATGCTTTTTTCAGTTAAGGTTACTTGGTTGCCTTCTTGTGGCTTTGTTCAGGATTACTAGGAAGTTACAGGCAGGTGAGTTTGATCAAGGTTAGAGCTAAATTCTGCAGAAAAATTGACATTGAGAGCATTGATGTAAAGAGCATGGTCAATGGATGTCAAAGGATCTTCATGGAACCTTAACCAGCTTTTTCAAGATTGGGCCAGACCATTCTCATTGATTAACTGTTCCCTTTCGTACTGATCCGGACCAGCCGGTGTTGTATGGTTTCATTATCCACTTTGGGGCTGATGACAGAGCTCTTTGGAGCTCACTGTGAAGCTCCTCATGGTTTGCCAACCATGCTGATACTTCTGGACTGGAGTTTGCCATGCTGAACCAAGCCCAAATGGAAATATAACTCAAGCCGTTCCTTACCATTCTTAGAACCGTTCCGTCTGATGGTGGAAAAGTGACAATATATGCTAACAAAGACCCATTGGTTTTAAGAGTGTACAGTATGTAGATGTACAACTGTAATTTAAATGTGTGTTGGTCTACTTAGTTGCACCATATTCCATGTAGCATTGCATTAAAACACAAAAACAGATCGACCCCTTTTTCTTTTCCTCAAAGCAACAGCTCATTTTAGCAATTGGTTAAGAGCTTGTAGTTTCAGTTAAAAAGCTAAAAGGCATAGAGCTTGATTCAACCTGTCCTGTCTCTGTTCTTTTTCAAACACGCTGTAGGGTAATATTTACACGTCAAATTTAACAGAATACAGATATTTTCCCCTGAATGATATAGCATGTCCAGACTGTACTTTCCGTTAGTTCTCAGTCTCACGTGTAAAATGTATTTTTTATTGTAATAATGCACTTATAGAAATGATTTAAATCAATTAAATATCATAAATACAATATAGTTCAAACATTTTCAGTCTGTAAGATGTTTTTAATGTTTTTGAAAGAAGTCTCCTATACTCACCAACAGTGCATTTATTTGATCAAAAATACAACTTTTTTTATTACAATTCAAGTAAATTATTTTAAAGTGTCATTTATTAATGTAATGGAAAATATTATTTTCAGTATCATCAGTCTTCAGTGTCACATGATCCTTCAGAAATCATTCTAAAAAGCTGATTTGGCACCCATGACAAATGTCTTATTATTATCAATATTGAAAATGGTTGTGCCGATTAATATTTTTGTGGAAACACATTTATTCCAGGTTCCTTTGAAGAAAAGAGTTTGAAAAACAAATCTTTATTGTCACTTTTGATTATTTTAATGTGTCCCTGCAGATTAAAACGATTAGTTTTTTCTTTCTTTTTAAATATGATTATTATTGTTATTTAATAAACATTGATTAACAGTGTTCCATTAAGTCATGGCCCAGGAATTTTCTGACTTTTACTAGATATACTAGACCTTCTTGGGCTCAGCAAGTAGATTAAGAACAAGATCTATCCAAGAGATAGATCTATCTAAGATCTGTCTACTGGTTGAAACTCACTTGACATCCTGATAGCAAACAACAAATCAACCAAGAAATGTTCGGTTTGAGTGGACTGAATGGATGATCATGGATTATTCGCTAACATATGCCTGTCAACATGTGTATTTCCATACCTCCGCTCACCCTGCTCACACAGACGTCACAAGTCATCAGCGTTTTCCACGGGGCTTTGCAGAGTTGTCGACAGGCTGTCACTGAGCACCACAAACAAACATCCGCCGCCTTTTACAATTCCTTGTTTTGGAACTAAAACAACAAGATTATGCTGCATTCACCCCGTACTTGTTATGACAACACTGTTAATGCCCAAATTAATCCGCACCTATAAGCTGGTACAAGTCAATGCTTTAAGTTGTTTACGTTCATTACTAGTGTAATATCATGTGCTTTGAGACACTTTGCAGACTCTGCTCTGGCTGTGTGTGTTCATTTGTTTTGGAGTTGGTGTCGCTTTGGAGACGCTCTGAATGGAGGGTGGGATCTTATGCTTTCAAAGCTAGCTTGCTATTGCTAGCCTCTCAGAAATTACCTACCCTACCTTTTTTCTTAACATACTGTCTTTTCAAATGGTTATTTTTTATTGTCATATTATAGCTAAGAGGAATACAAACAACACAAGTCGAGGAGGAATATGTAATTAATTTTTCAAATAAGATAATTACTAAACCTCCATTTGAAAGACATTAACACACATAACAGGCTGTGTCCTATTAGATAACTGTAGCAGGCAGTCTGCGTTAATTGGCTCCGTTAGCTACAACATGAACTAGAGAGATGGGTTTGTAGGATATTCATCCATCACGCAGCCTGGCAAGTTAGGGAGAGATATATAGATGAGGCTTCATCAGCCCAGAGAGACTGATGGGGCAATATAGCAAAGTGATGTGGAAAGTCAAGGCTGATTTGTAAGAGTGTATGACAGTGGTTCTCAACCTTTCCCTATTCTCTACGTCTCACAAATATAATTTTGACATACATGAAATCATCTGTAGGAACCAGGTTTATTTTTAGGCTGCTTTATGTCGGTGTAATATTATTATAAAATATATATGGTAACATTTAGAATTGTAGTTCATTCTTTTTTTAATTTGAAAACTAAATTCTATTTTTAATAAGTGGATGGCATGCTGCAGATTGGGAACTGTTGGCATAAGACTCAAAACTCACTGCCTTCAATGCAGATAGAAGATATATTATACTTTGTATAATATCATTGTGAATAAGACTGTGACTCAACACTTTACTGCCCTCACTGTGCTTTGGTTGAACTACAGAGTAATTACTGACACCATACTGTCAGACCAGAGTTACTGGTGGGACTCCATAGATTGTGTGCTTTTTAGAGTACTTTTTCACTTTTCTCTCTTCACTCAACAGAAACCTTGAGAGACTTATATTTGCCAGATTTATTAGGCCAGTGAGAATACCATGTCAATATCAGATTACATATTGGCACATATTACATATTATCTCTGTCCTCCAGAGCCCTGTAGCTTCCTACCTGATTTACAGCTGTTGATTGGTTAACCGTCCACATCGCTGATTTACATCCACACCTCAAGACATGACACGGACTGCAGCAGCTGTCCTGCTATATTAGAAATAAAGCCAAAGTACTCTAGCCTGCACATAATCCCACCACTGAACTGAGGCACTGGTATGCAGTTGTTTTTTTCTTATCCAGGGTCTAGATTCCATCACCCATGCATTCATCCATCCTACTCTAAATTTATTTTATTTTTAGTTTATTTAAATAATTTATCCATTCTTTATTAAATTTTTCGGTACTTGATTCTAACTGACTGCGTGCTTTTTTGCACAAATTGCGTTTTAACATATTGTCACTTTTGCACATAGATTGGCCCCAACTGTTTATTGACATTAAGTCTGTGTGTAATTTGCACAAATTTTCAAGCAGTTTCCTGCAGTATCACATTTTGTCAGAAAAAAAGCTAAAAACAAATGGCGGCAAGTAGGGTTGGACATTAGTTTGAATATTAACTAAATATCAAACATGATTAAAGACAAGTATACAATAAGTACAAAATAAGCAAATAGAACAAACAAATATAATCTGATATAAACAGATATAAATATATCCTGCTGGAAGTAGCCATCAGAGGATGGGTACATGGTGGTCATAAAGGGATGGACATGATCAGAAACAATGCTCAAGTAGACCGTGGCATTTAAACGATGCCCAATTGGCACTAAGGGGCCTAAAGTGTACCAAGAAAACATCTCCCACACCATTACACCACCATCACCAGCATGCATAGTGGTTACAAGGCATGATGGATCCATGTTCTCATTCGGTTTACGCCAAATTCTGACTCTACCATCTGAATGTCTCAACAGAAATTGAGACTCATCAGACCAGGCAACATTTTTCCAGTCTTCAGACAGTAGCTTTTGGGTTTTATTATGAATGTGTCAATGAAACAAAAGTACTGTGGTTGTGCACAGTGAAGGTTTCAAATGGTAATACCATGGTACTGTATGATAAACGATACTGAACTCTTTATAAACCTTACTGATAATGATAAACCTTGATTAAAAAAACATAGTAATATCATGCGTTATGGTCCATAGTGTTTGGATATTCTGTTTTTGTCCAACATTTTTGTCTGTCTTGCTATCAAGTCTCATTCCTATGCCCCTGGACACCAATAATAGGAAGCCATAGCAATATGCATAAATGTTTGTAAATGCACTGTAAATGGCATGCTTTGTAAAGAGTTTGCAAAAAAAAAAAGTATGTTTTCATTTGCTTTAAATATCTGATTGGCTTTGCAATGACTCTTATATCAACAACAAGAAGTCAGCAGCTGTTATTTGTGTGATTTTCTAATAACATTGTGCTTGCAAGTCCCACGGATACTTTTGACACCATGCTAATAGCAAGTGAAGTTAAAGTGAAGGGCTAGTCTGTACGCAGAACAAGTAATGGAATAGAATGAATAATTCAGCTCCATCCAACACATTTCATGTTCCCCCCTCTCTTTTATGACATCTCAGAAGGCAGAGGAGAATGAGGATGAGGAGGAAGCGCTTGGGATGTTGGAGTGGGATAATTATTGCACAGCAATACAATTGTGGTAGCTAATAAAGGCGCTAAGCTGACTTACAGCACAGCAGGTTATTGTCTCACTATGGACCTTTTCTGTAGAACAGAGGCCTAGAGTTATAAGAGAAGCTGGATAGGCGGCATAAGAGAAACTTAAATCACTCTCAAGGCTCCTTGTGGCAATTTAACAATCTGCCCACATTCCTTTAGTAATTTTGTTGCGCTTGTTCAGGTCTTTTGATATCTCATGGCTCATTAGCTCAGTGGTTTTCAGTAAGTTTTTTACTACTTTTATTAGACTCTTTAAAAATAAATGTGTGAAAAAAAGAGCCTTTTGAAAAACGAATTTGAGACATGTTTTCCTGAAAATGTGCGGTTGAGACGAAGCATTGCAAGCAACAATAGTTCCCACTCTCACTGGTGGAAATAAAGTAATCATTCATGTAAGCAAAACTGCCTGAACAAAAACAAAACCCTTATACTGTGTGTAGAAATGTACTGTATGCTAAAAAAATAAATCTTTTCTGCAATAGTCTTCACCAGCTTAGTGACCAGATAAAACCATGTTATTACACACCTCTCTGGAATATTGGTTCTGATTGGTCATTTGTCACATTCTGTGGTTAAGTATAATTGTATAATGGCCCTAAATAATTTAATTGACTGTTGCCCCTGACAACCAGTCTGCTACATGGTGTTGGTTTCATATCTTTAATTTTATAAGATAAAACTAACAAAGTCAAAATATTTCCAGCTCATCCATATTTTATTTATTTGTTATTTTTAAAATACTTTAGTAGTTTAATAATTGGAATATTGTACATTCAGTCATGATTGTCTACAGGAGAATTTAAACTTGTCCAAGCGGCTTTGTATTTGGCCACTTATGTTTTGCTTTATTTTTATTCATATGCATATGTCATAGATATGATCAGATATGATCACCGAATATGATCTTCACTGATCATATCTATGACATATGACCACAAAACACAAAGGGGAATGTTAGTACACTGGCTTTGAAAGATAAAAAATAGTAAAAATTAATAATATAATGGTTACTTTAATATATAAATAATTTATAACTGTATTTATACATATATATATATATATATATATATATATATATATATATATATATATATATATATATATATATATATATATATATATATATATATATATATATATATATATATTATTACAGTTACCATTATTGCAGATACCATTATAACACTTATTGGTACTATAGTATGTATTATCTTATTAGCTCAATTATGGTAACTGTAAGTCGTTGCCATAGTGCCAGTATGTAAATCTCATCCACCAGTCCGTGGAAAGTAGCTTTTGAAACGTTTTGCATTTTCACACGTTTTCAGCGTTCAAATAGCCATATGTCCAGTGTCAAAAACCATCTAACCCCTAGAATCATGCCCATGGTTTCACTTGAGCCTTGTGCATCATTAATTCAGAGGTAAGCTGAGCCACCCTGGAGATATGTGAATGGCTGCTTCACTAGCAGTAATTAAAGTCTAGAATGGGCTGAGCAGCAGTCAATGCCCTCGGGCTTATTCTGTGTGACTCCCATTTCAGTCTCCCGCCCCCCTACCTCGCTCACACACACACTTCCAGAAGCTTTCTTATTTTGATTTTGCATTTCCCCTACGCTGGAGCGTTGGAGTGACTACTCTTTTTTTTTTTTTTCAGTCAATACACAAATTTGGTTGATTTTAAATGCTGCATCCACAGTTCATAGATATCACTTCAAAGTGTTGTGTGATTGAAAGATAGTTCATCCCAAAATTATTTACTCTGCTCATTCCAAACCTAAATGACTTTCTTCAATTTAACCTGAATTGAGATATTTTTACGTTATATATTTAAGTGTTCTGAAGCTATATTGAAGTTTTATGTGAGGAACAGACTACAATTAAGTTATAATTAATATAATAATGAGGCTTGTCATCCACTTTTCTTGTGCACTCATAAGTAAATTATCAATTAATTTGTGAACGAATCATTCTTTTGACAGAAACAGTGTCTGATTAAGATTCACAAAGTGCAAAGTTTCCAGGAGTTTGGAAAGTTTCTGGATATTTACCGAACATACCCTTTGCAACCCCCAATTGTTTTTATAAAACAAACTATTTATATAATACACTTATTGTGTTTTTTGCATTATTTGTGAATTATGAAAGCTGTTTAATAAAAAAAAATTGAAAGGTAATTTTCTTTTGAAAGGAAAAACTGCAAGGACACATTATTAATCAAACTGATGATCAAAATGCTGATCAAAAAGACTGTTACAAAATTGTTACAAAAGACTTTTATTTCAACATAAATGCTGTTCTTTTTACATTTTTATTCATTAAAAAGCAGCAAGTTTTCAGCATTGGTAAGAAATGTTTGTTGAGCAGAAAATGATATCTGAAGGATCTTGTGACGGGACAATTCAGCTTTGCCATCACATGAATAAATTACATTTCAAAATTTAAATATCAAAATATAAAACAGTAATTTTGTAATATTTCACAATTACTCTTTTACTGTATTATTATTGCTATATTATTGATCAGCCCTGCTGATCATAGAGACCCTTTCAAAAACGGTAGATTATTCAAAAGTTCTCCTTTTGTGTTTCATGAAATAAGAAAAAAATCATTCAGGTTTAGAATGATATGAGGATGAGGAAATAATGATAGAATTTAGATTTTTGGGTGAACTCTCCCTTTAAGCATGGATAGAAGTGAGCATCTCTCTTTTGTTGCCTGTTCGTTTCCCCTCATGCTCACTTGAAACCGAATAAGAAGCAGCAATGATGAAGCGCAAATGGCTTCAGAAATATGGCTATGCATGTTCATACTCTGAATATTTCAAAGGCTTCAATATATTGTCTCCAGAGACTCATTAAAGCAAAATCAAGGAACTTTAAAGGAATACATTCATTGCTGAGCTTGAGAAAATGCACAGTCAGATGAGCTATCACAGGCGTGCGATGGAAATATGCAGGTTTAAGGTTGGATGATATTAACGTTTTATTCTGTAGGGAGATAATCTTGCAAACGCTAACTAGTTTTGGCTGATGTGTTCTCTCTACTACATTTATCATCACTGGTATGGCTTGTATTGGACTGACAGCTCTAAACGTTTCTTTGTACATGTGGAAAACAACCATTTTTGATGCTTTGAGAGCTTGGCTCGTTATCCTCTTTTCCTTCAAAAGGAGAAAGATGGACACCCTCAGCTTTGATTGATCTGTGTCTGGTGCACTGATGTGCTTGCATCGAAGATCCTGAAGTGAGGACATCATCTAAATATGTTAAATTCCGCATGGCACTTCCACAGCCTCAGGAGGGGTGTCTGGTGCCAGTCGTAAGATGATGTCATACTATGAGTCCCAAGCTCTAAGCCCTACGGTTCTCCTCTGATCTCATCCTGCAGAGGAGTGTATACCCTTTCAATTTTAAACCAAATATAATTTCAGGTCATTGCTTTAACATTCTGCCATTAAAATTAAGAAATATATACTTGTGTGGATGTAAACATTGTTTGCCTGACTGCATTTAAATAAAGCATTACAATTGTTTATGTAAATATACCATACAGATCAAGTTATAATTTAAAATGAACTCAGTATAGTAAAATAATTTCCAGTGACTACATTTGATGGCACTTTAAATGTTTCATCTCATTTTATTATTAGCTATGCATGTTGGAGAATATAATGACAGGTTTGTATCAGGAATCGAAGGTGGTTTTATTGTATACTGGTAAATCTCTGCTGTTAGTTGGTGCACATATGCCTTTTGTTTTTAGCAAACAAATACAGTGAATGTAAATTTTTATAGCATGCTGATCAAACAAATCGCCATATTGGCTTTTGGTTATCTAAATCATCGGTTATCTCGCTGCTTTTTTGCAACCCCCTAGGCCATCGACATAACTGGGTTCTACTGTATTATTATTATTGTTGTTTCTTTAAATAGAAATTATAAGTGCCATTCATGATCCTGTAGGGTCTGTAGGGCGTTGCTTAGTAGTTGCTAGATTTCCTTACTGTGAAGGTAATCCAGGGTGGTGTTTCTTACTGTGCTAAAAACAGAAGCTTTCCTGGATGAGTTACAAACCCAAGCTTGATATGTAAGTTAGTATTTTTTATTTTTTTTTATCCCCAAATATGAGCAATAGTAGTACTGAGTCTTGTCTGAGACATTAAGGGGCAGTCTTTATTTTCGAGTAACGTGTGACCTTTTAACTGGCCATCTTGGTTGCCTTGACCTTTTCACGTGGAAGGGTATAAAACCAGCCGTACTATGCGCTCCTGAAATTTTGCAAAAAAGCACACCATCACCAAGAGGGGAGGAGCACTTCCTTCAATGCTTTTGACCTTTTTAGAATGATAACAACTTGCTGCCAAAGAACAAATTGAAATAATTTATGGTTTGTGACGCCTGATGTCCTTTGTCTACCACTTTAGCCTTCCCACATGATTGGAAAAGAGACTCTTCACATTTATTTTCCATCTGCCATATCCCAGACCTTTAGACTGAGCACCTAATGCAGGACACTCAAGCGTTTCCTTTGTCATATTATGTCTGCTACTAAATTAGGTGTTTCTAACGCTTATTTAGAGATGACAAATATGCCCAATTTCTCTATCTCAGAAATCAATTGCGAGACTAAGCTTTGGTAATGATTTAAGCTTAGAGCTCCCATGTTCTTGAACTCTTAGCTGACGTATCACTTTGTTTCACAGAAATTGGTCTGGCAGCTTTCTTACTAATTAGCATTGAAAAAAACCCATTGGGTTAAACTATTGACACCCAAACAGAAATGTTGTGTATCAGCGGAAGTCAGGAATCTATTCTGTTTTCAGATCACGTTACGATCACTGTAAGTATGAGTTTCCATGTTGTAAATCTCTTGAACTTGTAATTACATGTTTGCATTTAAATGAAAGCTCCTACTTCCTCTCGTTTGTTGTGGCATCATAAAAAGAGCCAAGGTAAAGGTAGTCAGGTGGCTCTACAAATACTTGCATGAGGTATGTCATTTTATGACAGTTATTGTTGCCTTGTGTGCTTGTTTTGTTCGTAAATGTTTGTGCAAGAGTGCAATTATGAGGTGAATAATAGTGGTTAAATATTTTAGCTGCCACTAACAACAGTAATATATAGGTTATTTTTGCTGTTGTGAATGTTGCCATGGAAATTGTTAATATCTGACATTGATAGCTCAGAGCACTTAGCCCTTAGAAATAAGAAATAATTTTATATAATGAAATACATTTTAAATACATACGAATACATTTGATACATCATTATATTTTTTTCTGTAGTGTAGAACCATATGGAACATATGTGAAAGAAATAAGTGTATTTATAATTTGTAATAATCATTTCTCTTGCCTTGTTTGCCTTCTTGCTACTCTCCCCCCTCCCCCACTGAGCTCATTTCAATGCATTCTGATTGCTTTTTTCATGAAGGGTACATGCTGTGCTGACTTAAGGTGCACACAAATTTTGTGGAAAAATAAGGTTCATTATCTATTGTCAATAGTGTAGCAATGCATGAAGCACTGCTCACACATAAGTCACTTTCAAACCAAGCAGTTTTCTGTTGATCAACACAGTTAATTTACAGTACCAACAAAGTTCCCAAGTGTCTGAATTCCCATTGAACTTTATTGTAATGTGTTTTTTACACATTACATGTATTACTATATTAATAACTATAAATTAGTTTGTCCACGATGTGACTGCATCTTTAGAATTTAGCTAAATGATGTGTCGTAAAAATAGAAGCCAACATTTTACACTGTTAAATAAATCAAAGATTATGTGAGTATGTTTTACAGGAAAATACTATTTCACTTTTTCTTCTTCAAAAAAATCATGTTTAATTGAATGTGTTAATCGTTAATTCTTTGTAATTAATTATGAAATTTACTAGTACAGTGATCCCTCGTTTATTGCGGTTAATGTGGACCGGAACCCCCCGCGATAGGTGAAAATCCGCGAAGTAGGATCAGCCAATCAGCTCACGGGATACATCTTTTGTGCTCTCATTCGTCGATCTCGCGCTGGGAACCAATCACGTGTCTTGTCTGAGTGCCCGTGGGTGTGTACAAAGCCTTTGAGAGAGTTTCTCTCTTTGTGTGGCATCCTGGGAAATCGTTTCTCTCTCGCGCATCACGATAAAACAACGCTGCTTTCCGTAATACAGTTGCCGATATGGCTGTATTTTTGAAAACAAAAATTCTAAGAATATTTTTTTTAAATCTGCGATGCACTTGAAACTTGAACCGCAAAGTGGCGAGGGATTATTTTAAAATTTTGTAAAATGCTGAGTTGTGTCTTATATGTGTCAGCATGACAGTGTTGGGGCAGTCAACAGATTACAATCTTAATAAACATCAACACCACCCTTGGATTAACTCATAATCTGAGAGCCAAGTGGGATAAACAATTGTCCAGTGATTGGTGGCTTCACTTGTGACCTAAAGTGATGTTAACTGACATATGCAACATCATTAAAACTCAGTATTAATATAACTGTATTGATTTTTTATCATATACTGTCTGTCACATGTGGCCCATAATATTTCTAACATTATGCCCATCTCTCTCTCTTTCTCTCTCTTATCTATGCTTTCCCTCCTGGCTAACCACATATAAAGGTAAGTCAAATCTAATGAAATTTTCCTTGTGCGATGTGTGGGAAGGGTAAAGATGTTAAGCTAAGGTCAGCGGTTATATGTTTCACACGTTTACGGTGCTACTGTATCGCCGTCTTGAAAGTTTAGTGGCTCTCTGAGTGATTAGTGGAGTTTGGAGCTGATTGCTGAATAGAAATGAAGCAGCCCAGAGCGCAGGGCTGACCTTGGCACAGGTTTAGAAGCGAGTTTAAGGGAAATTTAGACACGCAGCCATCGGAGAGGAAATGCATCTTTAGAGCTGACCATCTGGAAAATTGTTCAAGCTTTGCTGGTTTATTACATTACCTTTCAGTTTGTGCAGCTTAGTAAAGAACATTAAAACACTTTCAAATCGATCTCACATTTTTATGAAAGAAGGTTTTAGAGATGTGCTTTGCTTCTGTAAATGTTAAGTATATGCCTTTATGCTTTTTAAGTGAGTGTGATCCAGCATCTTTAGAGTAATAAGGTTTGTTATGCTCAATAAAGGTGCAAATTTATGCCGCTTGAATGCGTTTTGCAAAATTCCTTTGGTTTGATTAACACTGGCAGTGTCTTCAATTCTAGCACACTACTTGACTGCATAATATGCAGTAAACATTGAAAACTTACATCTACTTTTAATAAGTGGTAACTAATATGTAACAACATTTAAAATAATAAATTAATTCAATGTACTTATTGTGTAAATACATTTTTACATCTGCTTGTAGTTACAAATACCTGCATATAATTACACATGCAATTAATTTCAGTAATTACACGTTTAACCATACACACACACACACATGCATGCTTCAGGCATCTATTGTCAATAGTGTAGCAATGCATGAAGCGCTGCTCACATAGTCACTTTCAAATAAAACAGTTTTCTGTTGATCAACTCAGTTACAGTCATGGCCAAAGTTGTTGGCACCCCTGATTTTTTTATTCAGAAAATCAAGTATTGCTCACAGAAAAGTATTGTAATGTTTTTCTATACGAATGTTCATTCCCTTTTTGTGTACTGGAACAAAAAATGAGGGAAAAAGGCAAATTTGACATAATGGGCTGGCCAAAATTGGGCTGAAAAAAGTTATTGGCACCCTTTCCAAATTGTGGATAAAGAAGATTGTTTCAAGCATTTGATGCTCCTTTAAACTCACCTGGGGCAAGTAACAGGTGTGGGAAATTAAAAGTCATACCTGAAATCAGATAAAAAGGAGAGAAGTTGACTTAATCTTTGCAATGTGTGTCTGTGTGTGCCACACTAAGCATGGACAACATTAAGAGGAGAATAAAACTGTTTGAGGACTTGAGAACCAAAATTGTAGAACAATATCAACAATCTCAAGGTTACAAGTCCATCTCCAGAGATCTAGATGTTCCTTTGTACACGGTGCGCAACATTATCAAGAAGTTTGCAATACATGGCGCTGTATCTATTCTCCCTGAACGTGGACGAAAGAGAAAAATTGGTGAAAGGTTGTAACGCAGGATAGCTATGGTGGATGGATAACTAGCCCCAAACAAGTTCCAAAGAAATTAAAGCTGTCCTGCAGGCTCAGGGTGCATCAATGTCAGCGCTAACTATCCGTCGACATTTGAATGAAATGAAATGCAGGAGAGCCAGGAGGACCCACTGCTGACACGGAATACATAAAAAAGCAAGACTACAGTTTTCCAAGATGTACTTAAGTAAGCCAAAATCCTTCTGGTAAAACATCTCGTGGACAGATGAGACCAAGATAGAGCTTTTTGGTACAGCACATCACTCTAGAGTTTCCGGAAAATGGAATGAGGCATACAAAGAAAAGAGCACAGTACCTACAGTAAAATATGGTGGAGATTCAAAGATGTTTCGGGGTTGTTTTGCTGCCTCTGGGATTGGGTGCCTTGACGGTGTGTAAGGCATCATGAAATCTGAGGATTGCCAAAGGATTTTGGGTCGCAATGTAGGGCCCAGTGTCAGAAAGCTGGGTTTGTGTCTGAGATCATGGGTCTTCCAGCAGGACAACGACCCAAAACATACTTCAAAAGTCAGCCGGAAATGGATGGCAACAAAGTACTGGAGAGTTCCGAAGTGGCCAGCAATGAGTCCAGATCTAAATCCCATTGAACACTTGTGGAGAGCTCTTTTTTTCCAATACACACATAGGGAATAAACATGTGTACAGCAAAGCATGTGTTAATGCAATACTTTTCTGTGTGCAATAAAGATTTTCTGTAAACATTTCAGGGTTGCCAGCAATTTTGGCCATAACTGTAGTTTACAGTACCAACATAAGTTCCCGATGCCTGAATTACTATTGAAATTACAGTAACACTTTATTCTAATGTGTCTTTTACACGTTACATGTATTTACTATAGTAATAACTATGAATTAGGCACAATTACATGCAACTAACCCTAAACCAAATCATAATCCTACCCTAACCCTATAGTAAGTATGTGTAGTTAATTACTCAGTACTTAAATGTATTATTACACTGTAATGTGGACATATTAAACTTAAGTGTAACCAAAATTACCAGAGTTTCAAAATTACCCATGACTACACCTTTCAAATTTGGCCAAAGATAGTGTCTTAAAAAGTAGAATTTCAAAGTTGTAAATAAATGTAGGTGTAATTATATAAAATAAAATTATTGGATTTTCTTTTTTTCTTCCACTTATTTCTCCACAACACCAACTTGAACTGCTGCAAAATCCACATGAGGAAATGTTTTGGCTTCACGCCAAGTTCCCAAGTGCCTGAATTAAGAAGAATATAATTAAGAAGAATAGAAAATAGAAAATAGAAAATGACAAAACAGGAAAATGTCAGTCTTTCTTAATTGTTGATTAATAATGAAAATAGTAGAAATAGTTTCTACACTAAAATTTCAGTGTAAAATGCTAGGGTAAATTCCAGTCAATAGTGTGCATCCCTTATGCCCTACTCTCGCCGAAGGGAGGGAACATCTGTGTGTCATAATGTTGCCATTTGGAATAGACTTGATAAAGGAAACAATGGAATATTACCATGCAGCACAAACATTAGCTGTTCTTAATACAGAAATGTCGTCTTATTGCTGTTTAACAATTAATTACTATTAAACAAATGTATTGCCCATGAAACGCATTTAAACTTAATCTGAAATGTATGATTTTCAATCACATAAATCACACATTTATTTCAAAGAGTTTTTCTGTTTATATATTAAATTGAAATTAAATTAAATTTAACTGCTAGTATTAGGTCACATGACCATGAGTGAGGAAGCAGGTTTCAACTGAAACTCACTTTCATTCAAAACGAAAAACAAAAGGCTTTAAATACAAACGAAAGACCTCTTGGAAAAACCTTGAGATTGGAGCAAGGAGATAACATACACATCGTAGCAACGTTAATATCATCAACGATCGACAAAGACAAGAGAACACAAGAGAGTTTTGTACACAAGGAGATTGGGAACAGCTGAACGACTAACAAGGAGAGTGATTGACAAGACAGGTGCAGGAACGACACGGAAATACACAGAAGGTAACAGAAAATTAAACAACATGTCACGACTGTAACAATGAATATGCGAGATAAATCTATTTCTTTGAAGTGACCATTTGCAAACATCATTTTAGAAGGGCCGTTGATTCAGGTGTTCACTGTGGAAAGTTCCTACAAATGTCTCCCCCTTCCCATCTCATGTTGAATGCTTTTACATTACTTCAACGCATCAAAATAAGCCATGCTTTTAAGATACAGTATATAAGATTAATTTCATTTTATAAGCCAGTTTAATGCAATTTAAGTTGAAATGACTTTTACAGATAAGTTGATTGTACTTAAACTTACTGCCTTAATTTTTTTACAGTGTTGTTGGTGGCCCTGCTTTTCTTTGAAACTTTTGCCCTCTTTCTTACCTTTAATATAACACTCGTGCTCCAGAGCTTTATTACAGCTTTCCCACAGAGGTGCTAATGGTTATGTAATTTAAAATCCATAAATATATATATAAAATGACCCACAAGCATTTTCTGTTATTTCAGTTTCATTCTTGCTGTCTATAAGTGTTGAGCTCTCACAGTTGGGTTGCATGTAGACCTGCCATAATTTTCATTATTTCAAGAGCGAGTGCTCTAACACAGGGAGAGATTACCCAGCCTAAAGGGAGAAATTCAAGGTTAAAGAGGAGGCTTATAAAGATGAAGCTAGCTGCAATATGGTTTGTGAGCACTTTACAAATTACTAGGTTTTGGACACTTCTGCCTTTTGTTGCAAGCAGGATTTTACTCTTAGAAAAGAGTTGTCTTATCTCAACTTTAGGGAAAAGAAAAAAGACACTACACAAGCACCTAGCAACACTTTTCCTATTACCCAATCAAAGTATGAAAGATGACCATGAAGTAAATCATTCACATGTTCATGGTTCTGCAATATTAATTGGTCAAATTTAAAATATTTTTTTTTTTTTTGTGGCAGGAATTAACTATTTATTTTAATGTATTATTTTTATTTATTTTTTAGCTTTTCATAAACTCATAAACCTAGTGCAGTTCCCTCACAAACCTTGGTTTGGGAAACCCTGCTTTAATTTATTTGTACTTTCACCAAAATTGTCTTCTAAGTGTTATATTTAATGTACAAGTCGGCATGAAACAACATTAACAAGCCATTTTACCTCATAAATTTGACATATTTCCATTTTGATTTTATATTGACTTCAGATAACATAATAAAAAAGGCTCTTCTCTCTCTCTCTCGCTCCCTCTCTCTCACTTTCAATTTCTGTCACTGTATCACTGCTTCTTGGGCACTATATCTACTGTGTGCTTTTACTGTGAGATGTCAGAGATAGCTTCATCCTTGGAAATGAAATTTGTGTGTTGTAGTGTTTTGTGTGTGTGTGTGTTTGTGGCAAGCACCCACAGCTACTCATTCAAATAGGAAGAAAAAAATTGGGAATAAGTCAAAATGATTCCCTAGATCTGAAAAAAAAATGTATCTACACAGACACAGTGGCTTACTAAAAGCCCCAAGAGGTGATGCATACAAGCATATCCTCCCAGTACAGCTCCCAGTTGTTTCTAAATGGCTTCAGTAATTAATTCGCACATTTATCTGAGAAACAACTAAGGACGGTTTTGATTTATATCTTATTTGCCCCAAATTATGCTTGCCTGACAATAGATACTGAGCTAACCTAATGTAGAGATACCAGAGTAGGGTATGTACTTTAAACTCTTCCTCAAAGCACAAATTTAATACCACATGCTAGTGATAACATATAGGGTCCTCATTGGAAATGTAATACAAAGTAGTGGTGTGGTGCTCTTTGAAGTGATAATGATTGGAATAGATTCTTGCTAGCTAGAGGACTCCACGGTAGAGCAATTAAATCTGCTTTAAGGAAACTGCAGACACAGAGAAAATGAATATGAGGGAAGGGCATGATTCCCAGATCTAGAGCTAAGAAACAACCTGTTGTCTTTTACAGTACATCAAATACTTATAAATGAGCTACTTTTGATGACAAGATGTGCAGCACAGTGAGAGGTTCAGATTGTTCGTAATGAACCAATTCCAAAACGATTCACCAAATCTCTTTGAGATGTTTTAAGTAGGTCTGTTTAAGGTCTTTTTTATTTTATTTTATTTTTTGTACGGTTTTTGCTGCCATGCACAATGTGTACAACACTATTATAGAAGCTATTGAAACAAGAGGATTCTTGTAGTCTTATTAGGATTTGGTATAAATATATGTAGGTTATCTTTATCGCAATACATTTTCTGCTGTTTCTGTTAATAAGTAACAAACTGTCTGCATATTGTATCACTAAATTCAAACAATAAATACAAGTGTTGATATTTTAGCATGACAGACTGTTTAGCCTCAGTTCAAGCAAAGCGCAGAGTGCTTGTGAACAATAATCTCTTACACTTTACTACTAGTTATAGCACAAAATAAGCATGAATCTACATCAGAGGGAAACAGTGTGATGCATGATGTCTCATATAATTGCTTAGTAAGTGTTCCAACCTCAGAAATATGTCAATACAACAGCTTGTAAACAATGTCCCATAGAGTGACATTTACCTCAGGAAAACCAATTACTGTCCATAACATGTTAGTTAACTAGAAAAACGTATGAAACCCTAAAGAGGAACAGTCTGCTAAATACATGCATAGTCATTGTATTTTTACTTAACCTTTTAGTGGAGTTTTCATTATTTATTGTATGTTTCAAATAATTTGTCAAGAAATGACAGCCACAGTTTACATCTTGTACATTGTAGAATGTGACCAATACTCACATCATAGCCATCTTATGTGGTTCACAGATCTGCCAGAACTATCACCGTTTGTCTTGTTTACTTCCGGGTTCCCCCTGTTCTTGTTCATATTATGTCGAGTGGTTCCTTGTATCGTAGATTGCTTAAAAAATGTCTCACCCTTGCCTTCTGACCTTCAACCACGACTGACTTGTGACATTGTGCAATTTAAATGTAAATACAGATCGATCTTTATTTGAGCGTTATATGTTTAAATAGCAGTTAAACAACTGATTAACTGATTTTGCTTTAGAGTAGCATAATTATAATTAAACAATATAATAGTAGCTTATCATTTAATTGTTTATACTATTTAATATAATTTAATATCTTATATTAAGATATTTAATATCTATTAATATTTAACTTCTCTAATACTATCTTTTTTGCTGGTAAAAGAACAGCATCATTATCTTTTTGTAAACTTGATCATGAATAAAATGATATTCGCTGTTGAATAAATGAGATGCAATTTTAATTGTTGGTTAAATTATAGTAAGTGATTATAATGGACCTGGGGCTGCTTTTCCTGATGAGTTATTACACTACTGTTATTTTAGTCTCTTATAAAAGTTTTTTTTTTCTATTTGAGAAGTCTTTGTATTTCTCCTTAATTAACTGTAAACGTCTCCATTGAGACATGTATTACATGTATTAGAAAAGTAATGGGGTGAACTCTCTCTTACATAGGCATAAAAAGAATCTGAAAATTTGGGAGGTGGGGCACATATTCACTATTAACTAGTTTTCCCTCACTAAACTCCTAATTATTGCTTATTGACAGTAAGTAATGTAGTTTATAATTGCCGTAGTGGTTATATTCAGGTGTGGGGTAGGAATTAGGGATGTAGGATTTGGTCATAATAATGCATTGATATTTGCTTTTTAAGTACTGATAAATAGGTAATATACTAGTAATATGGACTACTTGATAGCGAATATGTGTTACCTAATCTAAAGTGTTTCAGAATTATTCAAAAAATAAATATATGTAAATGAATGTAATTTACGGATTTGTTGAAACCACCGCAGGGATCTTTTTCCAAGCTGCTCCCTGTGTTAGTTCTTCCCACTTGCTCTTGTCTATCTGCGTTTGGGAACATCTCCTCACCTGCCAGAACAGTGAAGGAGGAATAAAAATATAAAAATTTAAGTCATTGAAATCACTAAATAAAATACTACCAAATTCCCCCTGAAAAACAAACATGTTCAGTCAGATTCAATCACAGGAATTCTAATGTTTATGAATGTTTTGTGAATCTCAATCTTTATAGTCGCTCATTTCAATGACGCTTCACTCAATCTTGCGGCACAGTGACGTGCAGCCGCAGAAGAACTCGCGGAGGTGGTGCAAAAATCAAGCGTTAAAGATAATTTCTTGGAAGAGGAGGCGCAGGAGTTCGCCTTCACTGTCCAGGTATTCCCAGATTACATTGAAATCGATAAAGACGTAGTTACTGATGGGTACTTTGTTTTCAAGCAGACCATTAAAGGCAAAAAGCAACAAAGCATTTTAGACTCTGTAAAGAAACCATACTAACCGCGTGTACAATACTTTTCAGGACAGTGTCAGAGTGAAATGACTGTGTTATGAGCGAATGTGTTTATATGTGTTGTGACACGCTGGGAGCGAAATTGTGTTTACAATGTTGGAGAATATAATTAAAGGTTTGTATCGAGAATCAAAGGTGTTTTTTATTGTATAATGGTAAATCTCTGCTGTTAGTTGGTGCACATATGCCTTTTGTTGTTAGCAAACATATACAGTGCAAGTATATTTTTATAGCATGCTGATCGCTTCATCAAAAAAATCTGGGCCGTATCCAGATCATATGAAAGACTTGCGCCTAGACACGACCACAATACAGCCCTAAAGTGTCAACTAGACTATCCCCTGCGAGAATGGTGTTTTGTACGTGGCCCCCTAAGTTAATAACTAATGATTCTACAACGAAAATTAATCAATCGAAACTTACTTTCGAAATTTCGAAATTTCTTACTTATTGAGATGCTCTAAGGCCAAAAACAATCTTCATTTTGCATCATTTTCCTATAATCACTGTAAAGCTGCTTTGTAAAAATCTGTTTTGCAAAAAAAATGCCATATATACAATTGGGTGACTTGATTTATTTGATCATTTATTATGAGGAATGTCCCCAAACGGGACCCTCCCTGAAACTGATAGATGCTTGTTACAATGACAGTGCAGTGCAGAGAGAAGCAGAAGCCAAATTCTCAAAAGTGCAGATTGTGGAGATGGGCCATCAATAATCTTGGCAGGATGCATTTGGGCCGGACGTTGAATATCCCTGCTGTAGCATGTAGGCGCCCTTAAAGTCATTGTTGTGTATGGCCATTATAACAGTTGTTTCACCCCTGCACTCTCTCCTCTCTCTCTCTCTCTCTCTCCCTCCTCTACCTCCCACACAGTCTCATAGTCTCTTGTGCTCTGAAACGGACGACCTGAAGCTTTTCTTGTGGGAGGATTTCAGCTGTCAGTTTTTTAGGCTTATAAAAGGAAATAACATTTAACCTCTAACAGTTTCTATGTTTTCAGAGAAGGTATCCATTCCAGAACATATCTGAAAGGCTTTGGGAGTCTACAGCTATTGTTGTATGTGTGTGTGTGAGAGAGAGAGAGAGAGAGAGAGAGAGAGAGAGAGAGAGAGAGAGAGAGAGAGAGAGAGAGAAAATGTGTGTGTGTGTGTGTGTGTGTGTGGTCCTGGTATTTCCTACATTATGGAGACCAAATATCCCCACAATTATAGTAATACTAGTGAATTTTGACCTTGTGGGGACATTTCCAATGGTCCCCATGAGGAAACAATTTTATAAATCATACAGAATGACCTTGTTTTAAAAATCTAAAATAGTGGAAATGTTTCTGTGATGGGTAGTTTTGGGGTAGGGTTAATGTCTGTGTGTGTGTTTGTGTGTGACCCAGTTTTACAGTAACTTGCACAATACAATTAGTATGCCTACACTACTTCCACAAGGTTTAGCTTCAGGAGATGTAATGTATCCATGGATACCTGCTTAGGTAACAATCCAATTAGCTATAGACATAATTGCAATGTCACCATTCACTAATGGCTGCTCACTAGCAGAGTTTATTCCTTTCGTTTTGTGAGGTTATTTTTACCTTTATGTTGGGAATGTGTCTCTAAAACATGGTTGGAAGCCTTGGTAAGATTAAAACAGGGGCATGATGGGACTGAAATGCATTTCTTGGATAGAGATGCCTTTGTTCAGGATTAATCTTCCAGCTTGTAGAGCTCTTTTTGCAATCATGTTCTCCTTTAAATATTACATTGAACGGTTAGCAGGGAACATGCTGTTAAAAATACTTTATGTAATTGACAATATTCATGGTAGGTGATATGAGGTGAAAGCTGGTATATGATTTGGATTATGTATGTAGTGTAATACATGACAGGACTATGGGTCGTTTATTGTGTATTTTTTTTTTTTATTGTTCTCTTTTTACAGTACAATCAGACATTGTAGGCAATTACTCAACAAAAAAAAAGTTTTTCATAAAATAAACAGTTGGAAGAATGTTTAATAGTTAAACAATGCAATTCAATGCAATACTATATCAATATTATTTATAAATATATATTACTTTTGTCATTGTCAAGTTTTAGTCATTTTGTTAAGTACTTTTGTCATTTTTATTAGTTTTTGTTTATTTCAGTTTTCTTTTTGTAAATTTAGTACGTCACCTTAAATAAAGATTACCGGTAGAAATGTTACCTTGACAACTACTGAAAAACATTTTGTTTGTATTTTATTTTTCTTCATTCTGATTAAACTTATTTAATTTGATTAATGGAAAGAATTTTAGTTTTAACTAACAACAACGAGACTGATGGAAAATTCCATGAACTTTGAGTGATAACGCAAACAAATTCTTTGATTCACGTATATTTCATCACCAACATTTCTACTACGGTAGCTTCAATCGAAGATATTCTCTATCTTGGCACTCTTCTACTTGCATGGCTTTGAGAGAAGGGATCACAAAAGTAGTCTCTCTTTTCAAAAGCGCATTAAAAACATTGCAATATTTATGTTGCTTTATTATTTATGTTCAGCAAAATCATTGCGAATGTGTTGTGAATATTCAATACATCACCAAACCCTACATCGTTTCTCTTTTACCTATGAAAAATATTAAAATGAAAGATAATTTTCATAGTTTTGCCACCCCTGCCACTTACTGCCATGCCCTGCGCTTAAATCACACCAGACATAATGCATTCTTTTCAGCCCATTGATCCATGCCAAAATGAAACCATTACTCTTTCATTGATTTTCATTCTATCTCTACTGCTGCTCTTTCCCAGGTCTTTCTTAATTAATTGCTGGTCTCTCTCTCTCTCTCTCTCTCTCTCTCTCTCTTTATGAACATGGCTGTGTAGATAGTGTCCCCACCGATAAGGAGAAACTTGTTTCTACCTATTTTAAGTGATGCTGCCTTAAACATTAATTACAGTGTGCCTGGAGTAAGCAAAATAAATGCGCCACAGGAGATTTGAAATATTCATCTCTGCTATAGAAGATGGGCCTTAATGAAGGGTTGTTTTCATTTGCCCACAATGCTTTGCAGGAGCTGCATTATTTTCCTTTGGGGTTCTTCATGCACCAGCCATAAAAATATGCTCGATCTGAGAATGTGATCTTGTGACAGGGTCATGACAGGAATACACTAACTAGAGCGCTTGGCCATATTTGTTTGATTGACAGTTGTTATCACTAATAGATAGCTGAGCACAATGGTATATGATGTACATGAGCTTGACTAAATTTAGCCGCACATAATGGTGGTGTATACCTTTGCTGACTGACACAGCTAATGATCTCATGCCATTAGTGGAGCATGAGGGGAACTCTCAGACCATCGCAAACTGTTTAGCTGATGACAAGGAATGACTAACTGAGCTTTTACAGCAAATGTCAGCTTGTGTCATATGAGGTCTCCATAAAGAAAAGAAATGTAAAACGTCATTTTCTTGGTAACTTAGAAGGATAGTTCATCCAAAAATGAAAACTCTGAAACTCACCCTCATTTCGCTCCAAGACAGTATGACTTTCTTTCTGTATGGAAAATAAAAGATATGTGGAGAAACGTCTCAATGATACACTGGTCGACCAGTCATAAATCAGAACTGGACAGTTTGGTTGTCAGTTGGTTTTTACTTTTATCTATATTCTTAAACTGCGTTATAATCATTTTCTCAAAATGTAATTTGTTTTAATCCTTCTCTTTTGTCTACTTTCAACCACTTCTGTCTTAATTTTTTTTTTTTCAGGTCTTTTGATCTAGTGGACAAAATAAGCTCACTCAATTTACATATGAACAGACCCAGTGATGATGGAAAACGGATTTAATTTCTGCTCTGGTAGCCACAAGAGGTTTTTTGTCTTCAAAAGTAACTTGGGTCTTCCCTCAAAATGTTTTAGACACAATTTACACCTGTGTGGCGAGCAGGGCGGGGTCGAGGGACCGTGAGAGCGTCACGAGAGCCGGTGGCGTGATGGATAATGAGCGACACCTGCGAGCCATCGGTCTCTCGTCTCACGGAGGAGCGGAGGCTTAAAAGGAGGAGCGACGACAGTGAAGACGAGAGAGGACCAGGCCTGGAGTTTTTGTTATGTTTTGTGTGGGCGGCGGTCGACCGCGAGGGGCCGCCGGCATTACTTTCGTTTTGGATTTATGTTTTATTTTGATTATTAAAGTGTTTAAATGTCTGCCGGTTCCCGCCTCCTTCCTCCCTGAACGTTCAACATTGTTACACTGGTGCCGAAACCCGGGAGGTTGGAGGGACACGCTGTCGGAGAGCCCTCGCTGCTGGGAGGACTCGCGGTGCTGCGAAGGTCGGGCAGCGCGAGAGGGTGAAAACCGCGAGCGTCTGCCCGAGGCGGTGGTGCTGGAGCGAGAGAGGATCGACTGGGACGGCGAGCTAGAGACCGCGCTCCTGGGACGAGGTGGGAGGCTGCCGTCTGCGAGGGAGCGGAGGAGTCGCCCCGTTTGCCAGCGCGCCGAAAGCCTGCTGCCGTCCGCCATGCTGGGGAGGAGCAGGAAACGGGGGACTCGCTGCCGGCTGCCCTCGAGAGGAGTCGTCGCCGGCCGCCAGGAGGCGGAGGAGCGCCAAGCCGTCCAGCGATCAGCGTCCGGTGCCACCGCATGGCGCCGCGAGGAAGTCTCTCGGTCAGTCGAGGACCGAGAGTCAGCGTATCTGGGAACCGGACCAAGATTTTTTTTTTTTCTTTCTTTTTCCTCTCTCCCCTCTCTCGTCGCTGTCGCTCCTCTTGTCTCCGTTTCCTTTTCCCTCGCCTCGTCTGTCCTTACCCCCAGGTACCGCGGCCGCCGTGATCGGGCCCCCCCGGAGGAGGGGGGGGGGGGAGTAGAGCGCAGTCTCGGGAGTACCCCCCGGCCTGCGAAGGGCGTTGGGGGTATGTGGCGAGCAGGGCGGGGTCGAGGGACCGTGAGAGCGTCACGAGAGCCGGTGGCGTGATGGATAATGAGCGACACCTGCGAGCCATCGGTCTCTCGTCTCACGGAGGAGCGGAGGCTTAAAAGGAGGAGCGACGACAGTGAAGACGAGAGAGGACCAGGCCTGGAGTTTTTGTTATGTTTTGTGTGGGCGGCGGTCGACCGCGAGGGGCCACCGCCATTACTTTCGTTTTGGATTTATGTTTTATTTTGATTATTAAAGTGTTTAAATGTCTGCCGGTTCCCGCCTCCTTCCTCCCTGAACGTTCAACATTGTTACAACCTGTATTTAGCGTTGTCCGCTTGGTCAATGACGTCCGATTGACCAAAACACATCTTAATACTAGATGTAAACAGGGGTGAAGGGAACAGAGGCAAAAAGGAGTAATGAATCTGGGCTGGGGTTTACATGAATGTATCTCTGAAGGGAACTGACTGTCTCTAGAAAAGGTTCGATGGAATTGTCTTTTCCTCTTACCTCCATATTAAGTCATTTTTGATAAGCGCAGCATTGCTTTGTGTATACAAACAAACTGGTGTTGTTCCATAAGCGACGGAGAGAGAATTTGCATTTTCATTCAGTCCGTCTGCTGTTTTTGTTGTGTGCAAGTGTGTCTTATTTAGCATAATTTCACAAATATAAAATTAGATCTTTTTTTTGTTGCTTTAAATGCTTAAAATACACAATCTAATTAAAATGTATGTGGCATTGTTGTTTGGATCTTAATTAAAATGCAGTGGTTGCATCTAATTTCAAATGGCTACCTAGATTTTTGTTTAGGGCCAGTTTACCTGTTATAACGCAAATAAATAAACAACAAATAAATGTGTTTAAACAAAGAAAAAAAGGGAAACCTTTATCGGAAGATGCAATTTTCATGTTAAAAAAATAAATAAATCTGAATCGGTCATGAAAAATCATGATTGGTCATACAAATGGAATTCTTCAAAATATTTTTTTATGTTCCACAGAAGGAAGAGTAGGTCTATACAGGTTTGGAATTACATGAGGGTAATTAAATATTGACAGAATTGCAACTTTTATCTTACATTAAAAGCATTAACTATTCAAAAGTGATTAATAGTAAGAAATGACATTTTTTTATTTGACTATGTTTTATGTACTCTGTTCTCAAGTAAATAAACAATATCAACACATTATTATTATTATTATTATTATTATTATTATAAATATTAGTAGTAGTAGTAGTAGCAGCATCATAGGACCAACAACAATCAATAAACAAGTCAAACTTACTATTTTATTTTACGTAGTTTTGTTTATAATGTTTATTTTTTAATGGACAAATGCACACTATTCATGTTCACATCTGACTAAATTGGTTAACTTCCACCATGTGACAGAAAAAATACTGTAGCATTTGATTTGATGCTCAGCCTCCTGTGAAAGATATAGATTATATCTTCATTATTATTTTGTACCTTATATATATTGTACCTTTTACATTTTTATAAGCTCATTTATGTTTCTGTCCTCACAATGTCCAATTATATATTATATCATAGCTTCATTATAATACAGCTCATATATTATATTATTATAATTATAACTTCATTATTTGTGTTAAGCATTCATTTTAGTATTTGGCATGAACAGGCTTCCATCCCATTCATAGGTCTTGACCCAGCAGCTTTGCAGTAGGGTCTATATCTTCAGGTCAAATATCTTCAAGCCAAATCGAGTGTTTTTGTTGTTGTTTTTTCGAAAGCAAGCACGTCTTTATATATTTCTGTCTTTGTTGTTTGGCCTATGTTGACCTATATTGCTTTATTATCGTGGCTGCTGTGTTTCTGGGGGGAAAGACAATAAGACCTATACCACTAGAAGCCTGTGGCATTGCACTTCTGCTGTCTAACTAGCCCGAGTCTCTGCTTTGAAAACGAATCGGAGTTGGCGAAGGGGAAAGAGACTGTTTATGAATTGAAACTTTGGAGTATTTTGACAGCACAGCTGAACTGCAGACTAAATTATACATGGGCACAAGAACTGTGGCATGAGGGGACAGCTGACTGCAGGTAGACCTCACCATCAGTGCTGCCAGTTTGGCATTGACATCCCTCTCTATGCCAGAAAACACTGCCATCATGTCAGGGAACATCTCTCTCTATTCCTTTCTCTTCACACAAACAGCAAAACTCCCATGGTACAAGAGCAGCCTATTGACAATGCTTGACAGGTAGCCTTACGGTTCATTGGCTTGGAATTGGTGGAATAGCACCTTGAATAATGACGACTCTTGTTATGATGTTTTATGGAATTTAGAACATTAAAAATGAACATCCTTTCGATGTAGGTGGTGTTGAAATTTGCCTTAAGCAAACTGTCTAAACCATTAGTAATCATATCAGCAGGAGGAATCCTCAAGATATTTCAGTAAGGTCAAGATGTTTTAAGTGTTGTTTCACCTTGATCTCATTTTAAGGTAGAAGCAGTGATAAAGTACTAGTCAGGCAGTTTCTTTCTGTGGGTGAAAGTTCTAAAATGCTTAAGTAAAGATTTTTTTTTTATCACTTTGCTTTTTGGAGCTGATGAGTGTTACAACAGGGAATCAGTGGAAAGAAACGTTTGGTGCGCTGTGAAAGAAATCTCTTTTTGCTTGGAGCTGCAAGCTTGCATTCAATTCCACTAAAATACTCTGAGGACTTTTTAATAATTATTGTATATGATTCACTTTCAGACTGGGGAAATCAAGAAGGATTTTTGACTGCTTCTTTACAGTATATATGGGTGGTTGCAATCATTTGAGTTTAGTTTAAATTAACCTTGAAGAGTTGTCCTGTGAATACTGTGTATGTATGTGTATGTATATATATAGCAGAAGAATCTTTAAGTATGATTACCTCTGTAAATGGCTGCCTGCCAATGTTAAGTTCATTGTCGTGATTAGACTGTTTCAGACACGTGTCATATTGGAGGTATTCCCTATAGTGACCCCTAGGGAATGCAGTGTAGAGTTCCCTATTCTCAGGGAACTACTGTTAACCTGAGTGTAACCTATGTGTAACGTGAGATGGTTTTTTGTATATAACAGCCAAGAAATAAAAGCAGACACTGATAAAGCTGACCGCCAATCCAAACGAAAGTGAAATTACACTCTTTTTTTTATTTCATTGCATCCTGATTCTTAGATATTGACATATTGAAAAGGAACAATTTGACTTTTTAAAAGTTCCCACAACTGCAGTCCTTGAAAAAACAAATGTTGCATAGAGAATATGCAACATTTAAATGAGCTACAAATATAGCTAATTTAAAGCTCTAGATTGTTCTAATTGTACATTTTTGGAAGTCACATTTAAAATGTACAAATGCCATTGCAGAACACCTTATAAATATGTTTTCAATGCTTTATTGTGTGTGATTGATTTTCAATACTTTGACACTTCACAAGTAGAGTTCCAACTTGATTTCATGAGAAAATGTGTAGTGAATATAACTCAAATGGGGCAGGATATATCCAAAAATTTAATCGCAGTGTGTTATGATCAAATATAAACAAAAATCAACCATAAAGGGAAATAGAGTGGAATCCGGTTATGTCGACGGCCTCGGGGTTGCAAAAAACCGTTGAGAACCAATGATCGAGATAACCAAAAACCAATATGGCGGTTTGTTTGATGAAGCGATTGGCATGCTATAAAAATGTACATACACTGTATATGTTTGCTAACAACAAAAGGCATATGTGCACCAACTAACAGCCGAGATTTACCAGTATACAATAAAAAACACATTGGATTCTCGATACAAACCTTTAATTATATTCTCCAACATTGCAAGCACAATTTCACTCCCAGCGTAAACAGTCATAACATATTTGTGAGGTCATCACGCTGTACTAGATTGCATACTTTCTTGCATTCTGCCTGGCTAATGTGCTTTCTCAACAAATTTTGGCTTCATCCCGTCTTTTAATTACCGGGTTCTTTCTTTCTTCACATCAGAACAGAAGCAGGGTGTGTGTGTGTGTGTGTGTGTTCATCTAAGCCTCATACTCATTGGTCAATGTCAAAATATTTGAGAAAACCAATCAAATCAGAGAAGGCGGGCTTTATGTGCACACAGAAGCGGATGAGGCTTTGGGATGGGGGTGGCACTCGCTGCTCGTTGAGAAGCATAAGATCGATAAGTGCTTTCACTTCAGAGAGTGCTGCA
Source organism: Rhodeus uyekii (assembly GCA_037043235.1). Classification (NCBI taxonomy): domain Eukaryota; kingdom Metazoa; phylum Chordata; class Actinopteri; order Cypriniformes; family Acheilognathidae; genus Rhodeus; species Rhodeus uyekii. The sequence goes on along the minus strand of JAWRVZ010000179.1, from coordinate 646,105 downwards.
CGGCGCTGTGAGAGAAGCGTCACTGACAGAGCGACCACATGGACTGCGATCCACGTAAACTCAGCGCATGCATAGTGAACTAGGTACGATCATTAGTCACGAGATAACCATGTGAAGTGACGAATTTGTCTCTCTTTGTGCTCGAGATATCAGGGTTCGGCGACATAAAAGAATCGACATAACCCATAAGAAAATGCTATAACAAATAGGGAGTTTGGCGGTTCCACTTCAAAAAGGTCGACATAATAGGGTTGGCGAGTTAAATGAGGTCGAGATAAGTGAACTCCACTGTATGTATATTGATAATTAATTATAACAAATCGTAAGAAATTGTGAATGTAGAGGTGCTGGTCATATAATTAGAATATCATCAAAAAGTTGATTTATTTCACTAATCCCATTCAAAAAGTGAAACTTGTATATTATATTCATTCATTACACACAGACTGATATATTTCAAATGTTTCTTCCTTTTCATTTTGATGATTACAACTGACAATTAAAGAAAATCCCAAACCCAGTATCTCAGAAAATTAGACTATTGTGAAAAGGTTCAATATTGAAGACACCTGGTGCCACACTCTAATTAGCTAATTAACTCAAAACACCTGCAAAGACCTTTAATGGTCTCTCAGTCTAGTTCCGTAGGCTACACAATCATGGGGAAGACTGCTGACTTGACAGCTGTCCAAAAGACGACCATTGACACCACTTATTTCATAACTGCAGACTTCACACATCATCAGCACGTTCCATGAGGCTATGCAGAGTAGTAGACACAGTCACTGAATGCTGTAAACAAGCAGCAGTCATCTTTTACAGTTCTTTTTGAGCCAAAACAATGAGCTTATTTTGTATTCACACCATGTCGTAACTGTATGTTTCTGTCAACACTATTAACGTTTACACATCAGTTGGTTAAATGAATTGCAAAAACGCCTCAGAAATTTTATTCTGCTGAAAAACTCAACACATTTCTTTGCAGATGTCACTTAATATTTTGGAGTTTAGACATTTTTAAGTGTCTTTTTTATCATTATAAACAATCGAACAATTCATTGTCATCTCTGTCAGATGAATGTCAACTTCTCTTTTGTTATGATCACACATCATTTCATATTAGCACAGAGCTCATTACCTTTTATGTATATAAATATACTAGTCTCTCTCCTTCAGAGATTCACCCAGATAAAGGATGAGCAGCTTCACCTATAGTGAAGGTCTTAATGTTGAAACATCTCTTTGAGCGAGTTTCACATGGTGTTGGTTTCAAGCCCTGCACACTCAGCATTGGTGTAGCGGTTGCCAGATTGCACCTGTCAGCATTCTCACTCGATCACTGGCGCCTGACCCTTGGGTGCAGCAGATCAAAGCAGAAATAGAGGCTGGGCTTCATCAACACTTCCTGCTTTGTTTTTCTTCTGTTAGTTTACTCTGTTAACTCTTCATCATGAACATTATTAGAAGAGTAGTTCATCCCAAACTGACAATTCTGAAAATTGTATTTTTTCCTTTCCTTTTTGGAGCATAATCACTATAAATCATTGATCATTTGCATCAAATCATTTACCTAGATCAAATGTTCTAGGTAAAAACTAATTTCATTATGGTAAAAAAGATAGCTGTGAGAGTTGTAAAGCCATATTCTGAGATATTTAGCTGCAATTACGAGAAACAAATTCACAAATGTGAAATAGTCACATTTTAATATGCATAGTCACAATTATGAGAAACTATCACAATTGAGAGAGATTGTCACATTCTGGGATTTGCAGTTGGAATAATGAGAAACTCATAGTTGCCAAGAACTGTGTATTCGGAGATATGTAGACACAATTACAAGAAACTAAGTCACATTGGATGCAATTGCAAGAATTGAAGCATGTGAGATATCAAATCTAATATGTAAAATCGCAATAGTGAGAGAAAAAAAGTTACAATTCCAGTAGTCCCATTCTGAGATATGTTGTCACAATTATTTGAAACAAAATCACATTCTGAGATATATAGACACCATAAAATGAAGGTGAAGACAATCTGTGAGAAGTGCAGTATTTCAGTTTCAGATAGAAATTTGTGTGTACTTCTTGACTTCAGCCATCATCTTAGTATTTACTTTCTTGGTTAGGTGGGTGGTACTGTGAATAGACATTTGTAGATGAATGAATGCCAGGTTTCAATTTTGGGGCAGTACTGTGGGGAAATATGCTTATTAATAGATGGAAAAAAAAAACAGAATCTCTTGTGTCACTGAAAGAGGTGAGAAATATCAAGTGGGTAAATGGATGACTTTCGTAAGTGTGATCTCATCTGCGGTTTATTGGATTTCAGATCAGAAGCTCAGTCACAAAAACAAGTGTTTGCTGTGTTATCTCACCGGTAGACTAAATGAAAGTGCACAAAACCGTGCTCTCTCTTCTCATTTGGGTAGAAGCAGGATTTTTGTATTGATAAAAAACATGCTTTGTCACTGTTGTAATGGTTAGATTTAAGCTCTTTAATCCAAGAGATAAGAAACTTTCTTTCAACAATTAATTTACCTCTTTAATGTTTTACAAACTAGTTTTACTTCCCTCAAGGGAACTTTATGTTGGTGAAATCTCTTTTAAAATATCACTGATTAGAATACTGCATTCATAAATACATTTGGTTTTCCCCCTGAATGAAACGGTGACCACATGCTGCAGACTTTTTTATAGCATTACTGAATATTGAATGAAAATAATCATGGTGAATGGAATAGTAACTGTCTGTTTCAGAGTACAAAGACCCTGAGGACTATATCGGTAATGTTATCTTACAGCCAGTAGAATTTCTTTGTAGCTTTTACGGCATCTAATAAATGTGGCATGAAATAATCAAGGAAGACACCAATTTTTTTCCAGCCAATTGAACTAAAAGAGCAAACAAAACGGGACGAAGACCATGGTGGTCAAGTAATTATGTGACATATGTAAACGCTGGTCACAAACAGCTTAAGAAAGGCTGGAAATGTCACATAATTGACAGGAAATGATTAATAGAGGCCAGAGAGTTTAATTTGAATGAACAATGCTGTATAGAGGCCTAATGTTCAACCCTTAAGCTTTCCTCCGGTGTGCTTAAATGTTGAACTCAAAACCTGGCCCACATCATGGTGACTTTCATCAATTATTTTTTATGAATGTGCCAAAAATTTAATTCTTAGTTTAGAAAGGTGACTTATTTATTGCTATCAGATTTTTCAAAAATATTCATCGTCAAATAAAAATTCAAAAATACTGTCATATCGGCCGCCGTATTGCGGAAAGCAGCGTTGTTTTATCATGATGCGCGAGAGAAACGGTTTCCCAGGATGCCAGACAAAGAGAGAAACTCTCTCAGAGGCTTTGTACACACCCACCGCACTCAGACAAGACACGTGATTGGTTCCCGGTGCAAGATCGATGAATGAGAGCACGAGTGGATGTATCCCGTGAGCTGATTGGCTGATCCTACTTTGTGGATTTTCACCTATCACGGGGGGTCCCGGTCCACATTAACCGCGATAAACGAAGAATTACTGTATATATTTTGTACGATTTTTTGTTTCCAGTAGATATTCCTCAAATCAGATTCGTCCATGAAGAACACACCTGACATTCTTTAAATGGTGATTCATTTAAGAAAGTGCTGTGTATCCACCAAAACCTTTTTAGTAAAAAGGCTCTTTTTGAGGCTTTAGCTTTAGAGCTTCACTGGCCTTGCTTTGGAGGACACATGGCCTGTGGATGATAGTTGCCCATTCTGATCCATCCCTAATTATGATTTCACTAGTTTTCTTTAACAGTAGTTCTTAATGAGGGAGTTTGTGTGGGTTTGGTAAGCAATGTAAACAATATAAATGTAGAACAGAACCTAATTAAGTCTTTCTGCATTATACATTTAGTAAATGCTTGAAAATGACTTTTTCTTAATTCTAGGTTATAATTGCCTAATTATGATTTTTTATTTAAGTTAAATTTAGCAACTTTGTGTTAGCAACACTGAGCATATTACGTATTAAGATCAAATAGCTAAAATGCCGTCAGACTCATTTTTACAGCCAGAATATATTGCAAACGAGGCTTATTGAATTAAGCTTTGGTGTGCATTGCTTTTAGTTTTCGATGTGTCAGGAGATGTGGGTCAAAATGACTAATATTTTAAATGGATGGTTGTGTTTGTTGCATTTAATGTTTAATGTTGGTGAATAAGACTGCAATGGTTTGAATAATACAAATAAATTAATAATAAATAAAAAAAAACACAAAGAAGTGAATTCATGTGCTGAAAATGTAAAACTGTTTGGTATTTTAAGAATGCTTAGTTTGTTGTCTCTACAGTTCTACATTGTTTACAGTGCTCATTGTGAATATTATGAGGAACTTTTCCCAAAATATGTTAGAAATCCATGTCTGGAGGATTTGGTTTATTTATTCATTTATTTATTTTTCAAAAGAACAGTGAAAGGAAAATAGATGGATCATTCCATTTCATATACAAATATAAATGTCAAAATGATTTGGAGCCAAATTACAGGAGGTAAAAATTACTTTAAAGAGAGGGCAAAATAAGTGCATTCTCCCCATTTTGAGGTCATCGTTGGGATATAATGCAACAGAAATTTTACTAAGGGACATACCAATCTCTGTCTAAAAATAATGTAAAAAATAAAATAATGATGCTTCCATCTTTCTAAAGTCATTTTTACCCCATTTTACCCTGTAATTTGGCTCCTAATCTCAGAATGAAAACTGACATTACAGCTGCATCAACTAATCGATAATAATCGATAATGAAATGTAATTATTGATTAGTCGTGTCAGCCCACTGTGCAAGAGCTGTTCTGTTGTCGATTAACTTTATATAAGTCTTGCTTTGTTTGTTTTTCTTTTTTCTAAACTATTAATATATTCTGACCCTGTTCGATGAGCTGGGTGAACCAGTGCCAACCTGGCCCTGGCCTTGCCTCTGTCCTGTCTGATGCCAGTTTACAGCTGGCCCACTGAACCAAACAGTAAACTGCACTTTGCCATTTTATGTGGCTGTGATTGATCACCAAATGAACGCAGCTTAAGTGCTGCAATGTGAAGCAGATGAAATGGAAAGCTCTAACCTAAACTGACAATCTGGAAAGTATTACAGAGGTCAGCAGCAATCCCCCTGGCTTTCGGGGAAACATAGGAAGTATGACTGCATATTGATTCAAGCAGTATGCATTTTGCTTAAGGAGTTTGTCCTGCACAAGTAAACAGCTTGTACACAAAAGCCCAAAAAAATCAACATGTCTCCACATTTTAGCTGGATGCCTTGTCATTTTGGAACATTTCTTCTGCTCACATCGGCTAGCTTGGTTGAATCTCTAGATTGGATCTCTCCAGCATGTACAGCAATTGATGTACATGATGCTATTGTACTATTAAGTTTGTTTTGTAGAGTGTGCAGCATACACATTTATTTCTGGTGACACAACACTGTATTGCCAGTAAAGTTACAGCAAGGTCTCTCAATACCCTTTTTTTCATGTCAAAATGAGTATTTCAATGCTCAGTCAATGCTGTCAGTCATGAAGGTACAGTATAATACAATCTTCCTTAAGAGTCCGTAGATGCTGCAGTCTGCCTCCACAGTTAGCCAAGATTGTTTTGGAGTCATATTTTATCATTGTTTACCCACCCTCATTTTGTTACAAAGCTCTCACTGGAGAGTGTCTGATTGAATTAATGTCTGATTCATGAACAAATCCTTGTTTTGCATTAGATCTTCTCAGTGAATCAATTAATCTGGTTCATTGAAATAATCAGAATATTTTGATGAATCTAATTCAGTTCTCCAACCAGCAATGCCATAGAAGAACCATTTTGGGTTCCATAAAGAACCTTTCAGTGAAAAATTCCTAAAATAACAAATTTTCTTTATGTGAAGAACACTTTCAACCTTTTTGGGAGAACGAGGACTCAATTGTGCAAGATGATGGGGATTTAATTGTAACGAAAACAAACAGAAACTCAACAAAAACTACCCTGAGGGGGAAAAACAAGACTGGACTGACTTGACTCAACTAGAACACAAACACGACTAGACCGGGAACAAGAAACATCCAGGTTCATACGACGACGAAACAGCACAAGACAGTAAAACAGAAGGATTAAGTACACGGTGGAGGAATGGTAATTGAATGGGAAACAGCTGGGACAAATCAAACTAATGACAAGGAAACAAGGAGGGAGGAGAACAAAAATGACTAGACACGAACACGCAGCCAATGCGGACGTGCATTAAAAAAGGACAACGCACAGCTGGTGAAAACCAAAACCAAAACAAAACACGAAAACACAACATAAAAGCACGCGGCCGAAGAAAAACACGAACCGTGTGCTTACAACATTGCAAAAAAGACATAAGAGCATGTCTACATAACGTAGAGCGCGTGAGAACAAGCAACCACTCGTCTCGCGCACTCACGACAAGGACGAACACACAGGTCATGAATGTCCGAATCCCGAAACAAAACCGAGACCGAACAAGACCGTCTGGGGATCGGACATCATAACCTGCACACAAGACGTTACACAGACAAGAGTGCACGCGACTCGAACACTCAAAGTCGCGCGCGCACACACAAAACTCGAGACATTACGGTAGTGTCAGAGCTCTGCCACAACAACAAGAAAATACTAGACCGAATGTGGCAGAATCCTGACACTTTTACGCAATGGAAAGATTCTATTGGCTTTAAGGGTTCTCTGAAAAAATATGAGTGTAGTTTTGCTTAGTATGAGATTCTCAGTGAGTAATGACTTATTCAGTACGTTTTTATGCAAGACTCAACTTGTGTTTTTGTCTGTTTAAAAGCCACAAGTAACCGTGCCTCTCACTGACGGTAAGTAATTCTTAAATGTCTGTTGTAGAAAACTCAACAAGTTAGTTATATTCCATGAGTTGCCTCTTGCTTTCATTTGAATGAGGTAATTTAAAGCCATTTCAGGGTAGAGATGATGCGTGGCATAATATGAAATTAACCATGGTCATCAGTGTAGACTAAGTCCACCCCTGTTTTTATTGGGGAGAAAGTAGATTTGGAGTCTTAAACTCAGACTGATTAACTAAAGATAAATGTATTCCCTTTTGCTTTATTGCTGTTAAACTTTGTGGAATAATCACATTTAAAAAGTAGAAAGAATTTATTATCCACTACAATAAAGGGAATTGTTAACTTATGGTTCTGAGGATTGGTTTTCCTTGCATCTTCACATCCCCAAAGGACCCACATTGCTTTAAATTACAGCCTGAGAAGTAAATTGATTGCAAGAGCTAATATACCCAGACACATGCATTTTAAGACCTAAAAGGTTTTTCATCTTCTTCTCTTGTTTCATTTTCTGTTCATTTTTCTCAGAGATGTACACTTTTGCATCAGTTTCACAAGCAAGCACAGTGTAAGAAGCAGCAGTTATCAGGCCTTGAGTATTGGGAGCATATTAAACTATTTTGCTCTGAATAAAATAGTTTTATTATAAAATAAATTCAACTGATCAAAACACTTTTCAACATAAAAACCAAAAAAACTAAATGGTGATGAGCTGAAATTTTTTTTGGTTTTCTGTAAAAATCACATCATGGAGAATATCATGTTACTAATCATTCATTTGTTTGTTTACATGCAATGGAAGTAATTTTCAAGAAAACTTGTATTTATTTATTTATTGTCAAATAATGCATTATTATTATTATTATTTATTATTATTTATTTATTTTTATGGTAACAACGAAACACATAATGAAAATTATTGCCAGTTCTGCTAATTATTTTTAAGAAATATATCATGAATCATTATTTAGTTATTGCTTATTTGTTTCTTAGCTACTTGGACATACACAATGAGTTATATTTGTCTTACAAATCATACCATGGACAATTTTATATTATATTTATATTTATTTTATATTTATATAATTTTAATATATATATATATATTTGTTTATTTTCATAGTTTCACTGCAACATACATAATGAACATTGTCACCCAAGACATTTTAAGTTATTTTGTACAATTCATACTATGTAGAATACTTCTACTATTATTTTATTTATTTATTTATTTATTGATTAATTAACATGGCTGTCACGTTTATGTTAGTTTTCACCCTGGACTCTTAGTTTAACTTCTTTGTGTCACATGTTCCCCGTTCCTGATCTCACCGTCACCCAGTTCCCCTCGTCACTCATTAAGTCACAGGTGTCTTGTGTTTCAGCTAATCATAGTCATTATTTAAGTTCCCCCTGTTCACTCCCCAGATGGTCAGTTCTTATAGTTATCTTTATGTTATGTTGCGTTGTTCTAGTGTGGATGCCCTTGGAGTTGATGCACTCCCATGTGCGGTTTTGTTTTCATTTTTAATTAAAGTATTTCTGTTTCTTGGACTCCGTGTCTCTGCGTATATCTCCGCATCGCACGCCAGCGCTTCACACACATAACAGTGTGACAATGGCGTCATAGCGGAAAACACAATGACATTTATTATCAAGACAGCATGACTGAATCCTTCACGATTTTGAGCCATAATAGTTTTATCACTCATCAAACACATTTCTGTTAATAAAACAATCACCTTTCCTCCGTACTAATCTGCTCCCACGCCGAAGCTCAGATGGTCTTGTACACAATAGACGTGTACTCCTCTGCCCCTCCGCCCCAAGTGAAGGGGATTATTGCCTTCTCCTCCATGCAGTAGGTCAGACGCAGGCCAGACAGGAGTGACAGCTGTGAGCGTGCAGGGGCTCCGTTGGGGCCGCTGCGCGGGAGAGCGTGAGGGACTCGCTTTTGGGGAAGAAGCGGGGGGTTGATGTAAAGCTTTGCTCTCTGACCCGATCATCAGTGATTAAAAAACGTCCCCATGGAGAATTGCTGGAAAACAAACAACAAAATGTCACAGGTGAAATGAAGAGAGACAGGTGGGCTCTGAGCTGCCTGTTATACCGGCACATGCACTAGAAGGGCACTCCGTCCTCCTGCCCAACCGGACAAATCTCTGCTGCTTTTCTCTAAAACCCTTAGCAAAGACATACCAAATTAATTCTTTATGCTGTTCTTCTTCACTTTACAATCAATTTAATTAGCAGAGGGAAATCTCTTTAATAACACATAATGCTGAGTATATAACAGCAGACTTCTTGTCATCTTATCATTTTCCTTAGAAATTTTCAATGAAAAGCTTATTTTTAGATAACAAATTTCCATAATGTAGGATTACGATTTTCAGCGGCTGCCTTCAAATGTCTCCCATGACCCTCAAACACAGTACTTGTAGCTGAGGTCTGGAAGAGTTTGGTTCTTGTTTTCGATGTGCTGAGAAGATGTTGTTCCCTACAAAAGCTACACTCAGTGCTGTGCTGATAGCACTTTAGAATCCATCTTTTTATGACCAACCTCAGTCAGTGACGTCATTGAAATGCGTGCTTGTTAGAGGCTATAGTTAGATGTTCCACAGGTACATCTTCGGGTTTCTATATGTTTTTCTGTGTGTGTATGTGTCAACCTATCTCTTTCTCCTCTCACTCTTTTTTTTCCTTTTTAAAAAGGAAAAGAGGAAATATAAAATAAGAGAATGAGCTAAGAGGTGTGTGTCTCCGTGTTCATGCACCATACACAGACATAGTTTTGCTTTGTGTCTTTAGGGAAAAAGCATGCTGAGCATGGTGAGTAAAAGCATTGTGAAACATTCACAGATAAAGTGCTTTGCACTTTCTAATTTCAAAGGGTTAGCACCCACAATGTGATCGTGGGATCACGTGTCAAGCTGTTTGAGGAGAGAGAGACGGATCTGTCCTTATCGCTTGCTCTCCAGATCGTGATGTCCTTTTGCCTGACTACTGAAGACGCTTCTTCAACCCAGGCTGAGGACACTGAATCACGTTTTAGTTAGAATGTAATGTGAGAGCACCACCTCTGAGCGTTTCTCCCATGATAACAAAGCGAGAGAGGAACTACTCGAGGTAATGACTTGTGCAGTAGCCAAATTACAACTAGAATGGCCACAGGAACAAACTTCCAAATGCTCTAAATTAGAGTAAAGATTTCTTTCTGGTTGCAAAAAAGATGAGGGGTTACTTCCAATATTTAGATCTTGAATCTTTCAATCAAGACGTTTAAGATGCTAACTATCAAGATGATTGTGTCACAATCCAACATCACCATTGGTTCGTCACAGTTGGCCTCAAGGATTTATGTGTTTTACATACAAATTCTATCATAACACAGGAAGATTCTGAGGTTCACTTTCGGGGGTAATACTTACCAATATGCACTTATCTTCCATTTGACCTAGCTTATCATTCCGGCCCTGGCCCTGTCTTGAGATCAATCCTCTCTCATCTCGTCTCTCTGGGGCTAAAACTCAACACCAAGAAAAACGTTCTATCTCCCTCCCAGAGGGCAACATGCTTATGGGTTAAATGGGATTCGATTAAACTGTCTGCCGCTTGTGTCAAGAACACTTTTAAACACTTTAAGCCTCATAAGGCTAAGTCAGGACATTACTGTTTAGAAAATCCTAGGCCTCATGTCAGCTGGTTCACAGAGATGATATCTCACCATGACGGCTCACCCATGGCGATACTGTTGAGGAGTTACCTTGTGACAATATTTTATCGCCGGTGAAACCTTCACATTTGGCCCCTGATGCATGCAAAATGAGGGACAATGAGAGGCCTTTGAGGCCATCCAATGAGATGTTTTTGAAAGGTGGTGCACTGCACATCATGCAGATCCAGTTAGCTGCCAGATTGTTTCAGCTCTGGACTCTGGCAGGAAAGGTTGTCAGCCCTTTATCATGCCCTTTCACTCTTGAGGGTTTATGTGACTGCTATATCAGTTTGTTATATCATTGATTGACAGGGTACAACTCGGGAACCATGCTCTGATTGTTTGCTTCATTTGTGAACCAGGTAACTGAGGCCTCCTGTTAAAACAAAGGTATGGTAGAGACCCCATTTGGACCTCTAGAGTCAGCGAATGACAAGCTTCTTACTCTATAAATTATTTTCATATCAACTCACTAAAAAGAAATGGCGATTTGCAGGCTCTGTCTATCACTCCATAATGCTTAGACTTTGACCTTGGAATGGTGGAAAAAGAAAATTGCATCTTGATCCTTACTACGTTCCTAAGGTATCTTTCTTGACCATGCTCAAGAAAGATCCATCACTCTAGTCCATCACTCTTGAAGCCTTCTGTTGCCTCTGCTGTTCCCTGGAGCTGGGGAAGCTTCACTGATTGTGTCCAGTCTGTGCTCTTCAGACTTGCGTCCACTGAACTAGCCAGTGGAGGAAGTTAGAGTAACTTTTTATTTGGGGATGTGTGCTATTGCCCTTGACTACAAGGCGCTTTCAAGCTTCGTTGCTCCCTGAAAATGCAGGAAGCGAAGTAACGCTTCATTGCCGCAGCGAGCATGTCCCAGGACTGCTCTTGAGACAAAGTGATACCTGAGGATGCACCTGTGACGCATTACTGACGAGCTTGCATTCCAATGATGTCACCATCTGAGGCTGTCAAGTTTCAGAAAATGTTCAGAAATGTTACTGTACGTTTTGTTTACAATATTCATTGTAAGCGGTAGACCAATCACATCAGATTGGGCCATCTGACCAATCAGAGCAGAGTAGGCTCTTGGAAAGGATGGCTTTAGAGTGACAAAACATATTATAAAACTAAGAAAAAGTGATGCTGCAATGTATATTATGAGACAATGAAAATGTGTGTTGGCCTTTGATCCATGTAAAACTATTGTAGACCTCCAAAACAAAATTATAAACCTCAAAATAGCATAAATGGGGCACATTATCATGAATGACAGCCGATAACACTGTCATTGGTATTAAACTTGAAAGTTGTTCTTTAAAATACATAATTAGCATTATTTCCTCTGAGTTTGTAGCTGAGCTGACTCATGAGCTGATCAGTACTTAATTAAATTAAAAATGATTTCACATGTTTCATTTAATTATAAAGCAGCTTCCACTAAGATTTGCTTCAAACATTCATTTTTCCTGACCTCTAAAATAATTAGTACCAAAAAATATTCAGCAATATAAAGTTTTAAAGCAACATAGGAGAATACTCTTTTTGTTGTTTTTCTAAAAAAAAAAAAAATCTTATGATAATTCAATGACTCCATTAACAGCACAGATATTTTTGGCCGTTTTTTTAATTAATTATTTTTGTATCATACTAAAAATAATATAAATGTTTATATAAAACATTGCATGATATGAAGACATCTACTATCTACTGCTAGTTTGTCTTTCATTTGATCTTACTTACTTGCCCTAACATTTATACATTTAAACTTTTATATGTTGTTGTCGTTTTATATCTAATATGTATGTCCTTTTCAAAACATTTTCAAAATCTTAACATCTCTGATGTGTTCATATTTCCATGTCCATGTATTTAGTCTTTGATACTAGCTTATAGCTGTTTATTTGCATCATATAGAAATTCAAATTCCCTGAAGATAGTCAGTAATTTCAGTTTGAACATGTCAGTTCATAAGAAGCATATTGTAATGGTGCAACAACTCATCATACAATGTCAATATTCCAAATGAATAAAAAAAAAAATTTGTTGTTTTTTTTTTTAACTAATGAAAGCCGTCATGAACTGTCAATTCCTATTAGCCTATCTGGAATTTATAGGTGTCTATAAAAAGCAGGCCAGGCCATCTAGTTAAAATGAATACACACCCTTAATATAATCAGTCAGAAAAGGTGAAGGACTAGGTTTATGATATCAAGGTCATTGTGCCCGCTTCATATTCAAATCTATAGCCATAAAAGACTACATATGAATAAATATACATATTCATATAATAGCTTGAATGTAGAATCAGACTTCATTTTAATTTAGTTTCTTTATAGGAATAGTTTGACTACAATTGTTTAAAAAGTCATATTTATTCATTGTTTCATTTAAAACCTTGGAAAATGCTTGGAAATGTTCAAATATCAGTTTTCCGGAATGAAAAAAATTGGTCAACAGCAAGGAAAGAGTTTATATAGTGCACATGTCTTTTTGTTTGCTTGTTTCCCCCCGTTTTTGGATCTTCGTTGTCCCTTTCATTCACTTGCATGTGTATAAGACTAATGCAGATGTTCTACTGTGATAAATAAAGCCATACAGGTTTGGAACAGCATGAATAAATGATGACAGAATTTCTTGGGTAAAAAAGAAAGAAAAAAGAAATTCCTCAGTGACATAACAAAGTAAACCATTTATAAAGTAATTATGTTAAACACTCTGCAGTTTGAATTGAAGATCAGATTTGTTCATGCTCAGAGTTTGATGGTTTGTGTAGGTTTTGGAAGTGTCAGTGTGTATTAATTTCACAGTTTAGTAATAACACCCTTTTCCCAGCAAAGTGCCTGTTTAAAAAGTGCCATTTTTTTGGTTTTTATGAACTTCAAGATGCATTAGCCACTGAAATAACAGCTATCCTTTTTGCAAATGAGGATACATTATTTGGTAAGCACAGATAATTACAGCTTTTAGCTCCATTATGAAGAGGCAATGCAGCCAGACAATATTTCTTAGTCTGTGATCTCCCTTTGACAGTTTGCTTAAAATTGTATACTATAAATCACATATCCTTGTAATGTAGCTCCCCCAACGCATCTTGAAGCAATTCCACCGAGTCATCCTACTTTTTCTTTCAAATCTCTTTTGTCTGTTGACAGAGCAATGAGAACAGAGATCAGGGAAGCTGTTAACTCATCCAAAAGCAAGAGTTCATAGTGTAGCGTGAGATATTGATAGGCACTGTTGGAAGTGTATATCCTTCACACATCATCAGTCTGCTCAGTCTCCTGATAAAATCACAACACGTTTCTGCTAACTCAAGTGTATGCTCTGCACACACAGACACAGTCAGTTTTTCTCAAATATTTTCAACTCATTCCAGCTAATACATTTCACTTTACACAATTATATTACACTACAGAAGGGTACAATGGGGTAAAAGGCTCATTTGAAATAACATCTGTGCTAATTTGATCCAATAAAGTTATTAAATATATTTTGAGACAGTTTCTGTTTTGTTTAAGCTAATTAAAGAAACAGTTTTTCAATAACGTAAAAATATGTAAAAAGTACCCAGCTAGTGGTCAACAACAATGCATTTCACTTCTGCACATTGTGTCTTAGTGTGTGAGATGACACAGTCACTCTTTTGACAACTTTTTCCTGCTCTGTATGAGAGTTTTGCTATATTTTCACACTTAAAATATTGCTTTGGCAATCCACTTGTACCGTTGTCCTCTTTTGTGTTAATAAATAAATTATTGTGTTAATTATAAGTGATTCCGTTGTTGTCAGCATTAAGTTTGAGAATGATTTAGTGGGCTATATAACACTTAATTCTCGCATCACGTCTTAAATGATGTCTTCGCACTGGGTCCGGCCTGAAGTCTTTGTCCACATCACAGGCAATGATAACACTCTTGCTCTTTCTCATCCTCATTCTCTTCCTCACACCCCATTTTTTCTCCTCTGCCTCGCAGATTGTTTCCATCTATTGGTCGTATCAACAATCAGTGCACCTGTGCCTCCTGTGCACTCTGAAGTGGCTTGTACAATTGGTTTGACCACATTATTAGAAATAAATGAGAAACATTCAGAGTCGTTGATTACGTTATAACCATTGTGTTTTAGTTGTGTTTAACTTTTCCCTACCTGTGTTTAGCGTTTTGAAAAGATTTGAGATTTGCACAAAGAGAGATTTAGTTGACAAATTGGTTTTTGCTATTGAAGATTTGCTATAGAGAATGGGGTTTAGTGGTTTAGATCTAGAATTGTGTTGTTAATTGTGTTAAAAGTACTGAAAAACAGATATGCATGTTCTCTTTGACTGGCCAGTATTACAGACATCATATGTGCTTATGAAGAGCTTTGTGTGTGTGTGTTTACTCTTGTTTAACCTACACTGAGAGGAGCAAATGTCTCTATAAAAAAATAGTAAAATGAGAATATTTTGACATTGTGTGGCCATTTGTTTGGGCTCCATGAGGAAAACAGCTCATAAATCAGTCTTTTTTTCTTTTCTTTTCTAATATAAAAATGCAGAAAGTTTTCTGTTATGGGTAGGGTTACTGTAGGGCATAGGATATGTCTGTGGAAGGTATACATAAAGATATAAAAACCTGTTTGTGTATGTGTGTGTGTGTGTTTAGGCACTGGTGCAGCTGTGTTGACTGACTGCATGGTGAAATTTACTCAAACAGGATTAGACACTGTGGGATTAGCTGTATATTGGAACTGGTGAAAGGAAGAAATTAAAATGCCATCAGAAACAATCACCCCCACCCCCCTAAAAAAGGAATAAAATATCAGGAGGCTTAGCTTAAACAAACACAATTAAGAAGTCAATTACCGCATCTGATGTTGTTCAACCGTGTTCGTTTCTATCTGTTGCCGATGCGTTTGCGCTTTTGTGTCACCTTAAGCTGGTGTAGACGGGAGTCAATCATGTGTTGTCTTATTAAAGGTGTTTGTGGCATGAATGTTTGCCATTCTCCATCCAAATTAACCCACATTCTGTGTATGCTACTGTAACACTTAGTCCCAGTGATCACACGCCAGCACAATGTGGTAAATATGCAAAGACTGCATTGCTTCCTGGTTGGCTTTGTTTTTGCCTTTGCTTTTTTTAGTCAACGTGTATTTACCATTTTAAGAAACAGGAATGATTAATTATTGAAATAGTAATTTTTTCGACTTCAGAACATTTAAGATATGTATTTCAGTATGAAAACAAATGTGTCTGAAAGGAGGCTAATTTTGGTAACACGTTAGACTAAGGAACTATTAAGAAGTTGCCCATTAATATGCATTACTCTAGTATATTGGCTGTTAGCTATTAGTACTCATAAATCAAATATTATTCTGCTTGACCATATTCTACATCCCTTAAACCTACCCCATACCTAAATATAACCCCTACAGCAACTACCTTTACTTTCAAGAAGCAGTAATTAACCATTTATTTAGGAGAAACTCCTAGTTAATAGTAAATATGTGTTCCCCAATTTAAAGTATTACCCTATTTTTTTCTTTCATCATTGGTTGCATTGTCATTTTGGCAGTCAACACTCTTTAAATAATATATGCAAAATATACATTTTTCAAGAGCAAAATACAGACTTTAAAAAAATATTTCTTGAAACACATTTGTAACAAGGTAATTGGCAGAAGATACCAAACAGTGAGGCTTTATATAGTGTGGTGTATGTGTTAGGGTAATTCTTTGAGAATTTAGAAATTCATACCTTTATTCAGCTAAGATGCTGTAAAGTGTAAAGTGGCTGTAAAATAAAATGCATGATGTTTTTTTTAATCAATTTGGAGTTATTCGTTAGCAGCCAGAAGTCTGTGGGTAGCACATGAGTCAAAATGGAAGTCAGTTTGGTCAAACCACAAGAAGAAAACAGTTTTTTACCTGCTCAAGATTATTTTGTGACAAAGAGCTGGATTATGATGGAGAAAATGAAATGTGGGTGACAAATCTGTTTAAATTCAAATGAAAAACAACTGAAGAACAATACAACGCCCACCAAAACAGAAAGACACAGGCTCAAGAACAGAAAGAACATGATAAGAGATGTGCACAAGAACAGTCCTTATTCAAAGCAGCAAAGCACTTTTGATCTTGAACAAGTGCTGACCACTCCATGGAGTATTGTGAGCATTCTCTGTTCCATTTACATTTATTCATTTTATAGTTGCTTTTATCCAAAGTGACTTACAAATGAGGAATAGAACAAGTGATTCGTCACGAAGAGGCAAGTAAACACAAGAAGTGCTCACAATACAAAGTTTCAGACATTGCTTAGAGTAGTATAAGCTAGAAAAGGGAGGGATTCAAGGAAAGTGAAAGCAAAAAAATGTATTATTATTATTTTTTGTTAGGTTAAGTGCCCACAGAAGCGATGCGTTTTTATCTATTTTCAGGGATTCTGCATTCTGGATGAAGTCGGGGAGATTGTTCCACCAGCAAGGAACAGTGAACAAAATCATAAGCTATCGCTCATTTACCGATTGTAGGTTTCAGGTAGGACTGTAGACTCATAGTGGCGAGTGGGAGTAGAAGGTGCTGAGCCTGTGTGGCCCCGGCATCTAAACTACTTTGGCTTAGAAGTTTTCAACGCAGCTCGAGTTCCAATGAAAGGCAACGTCTCGGGTTACTTATCAAACCTTATTTCCCTGAGGGGGAACGAGACGCTGCGTCGTATGCCTCATCTCCTTGCGCCTCCAGACTTGCTTCAGACTCTCTCTGAGCTGCCGTTTCCAGTTTCCGGTGCCCTTTTATGATCCTGGATTATGACGTCACCGACCCGCGATGATCGTCCCTTAATCGCACGATTGATTTCACAGTGCTTTGCAAGACTACATGCCAATGCATTCCCCTAGCGTTTTCGACGCAGCGTCTCGTTCGCCCTCAGATATTTTTTTTCCACACATGTTTTTGACATTCCTATGAACACTGGATAATTGTTCATCCCATTCATAATGAATTATAGATTGCTACAGTATATTCATTACAAGCCTATTGTTTATTTATTTATTTATTTATTGGCAAAACTGGTTCTTGGACCACAAATAATCTTTGTGGGTTCTTTCTAGCCCACAAATAATGAGGCATTCAGCATCCATTTTAGCAATGAAGTCAAATTTACTTCCGCTAATTTAAGAGCATTATGCATCTATTAATCTCTGTTTTATTGTGGCCCTGACAAACGGTAAGTACCTTTTTATAGCTGTGAAGCACACTGGAGCCTAAGTCAGATGTGTGTTGCTCTGTGTCTGCCTCTTACACATAGTACCCTTGACTCCCTGTGAAACTGCCAAAACCCCACTGACTTTGCATTTTCCAGTTGTAAAATTTCCTAAAGCCTGTAATAATGAATGCAACCCTTGGCTGCAGCATTAACTCTGATTAAATAGGTAATGTAGGAAAACTGGGACTTCAATCCTCACTGGACACACAGATTTCTCTCTAAACAGAGTCAACTGGAAATGTTAATTTTAACATTTTTTAACATTATGGTGGTGGCAAAACATGAACTAGGAACTGTCTGGAAGGTAGGAAGGTAAACACATTTGCTTGAATTTCACATGAGACTTTAAATGCAGGGCACTAATAATTCGGTCTGGATCTAATTAACAGTCTAATATGGCAATGATCATTCATATAGATAATATCAATTGAAATATGTAAATTGTAAATATACAAAACATGTATGTTTCTGTCATGTTTAGGAGCTGAATTATTGAACAGAGAGTTTCACACCCTGGGAAAGCTGGTATGTTGCCAGTCCAAGTTGGTTTACTAGCTCTAACCACCTTGACTAAGAAGGTCTACAAGCTGATCTGGCATCTTGGCACTAATCTTGAGTGGTTTACCTGTATATAATTGTTTCAATGCACTTAAATTCTTTTAAAATGCGATAACAAAGTAATGCAGATCCCCTCAGTTGCAGTTTTGGCTTCATTTAAACCAATATGGTGTTTTGATCTGAAGTGGGATAAGAAAATCTCCTGAACATGTCTGCTCTGGAAGTAATGGCTTTGATTAGCGCATTAAACTAAAATTCACTCCACGTAACTCAAAACACCACATCTGACATCTGCCTATGAATATCAAGAAGCTTACAATGTCTAAGAAGTATTTCTAGTTTGACAAAGCAGACGTTCTATAAAAATCTCTGCATGAGATTGATCTTATGAGGATTCATGAGGGTAAGTTTAGATTAAGTAAATATTAGACGTTCACCAGTGTATCTTATTCTCAGCTGAGACCAGTCCTAAATGCATAATTAGTGATTAATAGTCAATACTTTCACTTTATAGAAGATTATCAGAGATGGGATGAAAGTGACATGTGGCCAAGCATAGTATCCCATACTTGGAGTTTGTGTTCTGCATTTCAGCCATCTTGACAATGCAAAAGTCAAGCACTCTGTAAAGCAGGGGTCTCAAACATGCGGCCATGTTGAGGACAATATGAAAGTTTAATGTAAGTGCGGACCGCAAGATTTGAATGAATAGCGCTTTACCGCATTGTGTTACCTTTTTCGTGCAAGCTGGAGCTGTATAAACCAACCAATCACAGTGGACTATATGACTCCTGGGGGCCAATCACAGTGGACTATATGACTCCTGGGGGCCAATTACAGTGGAGTAAATGACTCCCGGGGGCCAATCACAGTGTTGTAAATGACTCCCGGGGGCGGGAATCGGCCGGGCTTGATCAGTGTTGCCAGATTGGGCTAAAAATTGTGCTGGTTTTTTATTAAAAACTCGCCCAAATTTCATATATAAATGCATATAAATTCCATTAAAAAAAGCTTAACAAGTAGGGATGAAGGGGAAGTAAATCACTGTGTGTTCCTTGTGACCCACTCAGTGAGACTTGGATAACACTGGGAAAATGTTCCCCAGGAGGAGAATGCTACAGAGTCTGCACAGGGGAAAGTCACCACTGTCTCTTTAAGAGAAACACACTGCAGCGGCGTCACTCACAACACTGAATAGGTCCCCAATTTAAATAGCACACTTGTTGACACAAGCAGTTCAGAATAAACCGCTAGGCACTGAAGCAAAAGACTGAAATGTGATTGCACGTCCTCCTTATATACCCACTTCGCTGGGCGTTGCAAATCTTGCTCGCCAATGTGAATTGGCTCGTTTAGTTACACTTAAAGATGATTGGTCTCTCAGGTGAGATTCCAATTCGTCAGTCATTCTGACTGACTGAGAGGGAACTCATGGCTTAAATAACAGTATAAATCAGTATACTAATTAGACAATAGGTGAATGAAAGCAGTGATTCTTGGAACAGACTGACACACACTGGGAAACTAGGTCAACATACACATGGCAGGGAACCAGAACCAAACCAAAACACAAAGACTAAAACGTAATCCAGACAATACATGTACCTTGGGAAGTGAAACGCGACTGATAGGATGTATGTGTAAGTGTTCCAATGTATCAGAAAATGGTATTGATGTATGATTTAGTTTTTTTTATTACATTACAGCCATATTTCCATATGTGCAATTAGTACTATATGAAGGTGAAAAGTATTCAGTAACAGATTATCAATATATTTTAGAACAGTGACAGTGAAGTTTAATTTAAATGTATTTGACCAATACATTTATTTAACTAAGTAAACAATGAATATAAAAAAAATTATTTTGTAATTTAAAATTAATTTTAGTTAGTAAAGTTACATACAAAATGTTAAAACGTTAGTAGTAAGATATCGCTTGCTTTTTTAAGCTTTTTTATTTTAGCAAGTGGTTTATCTTGCTTTTTTCTTTTAACAAGTGGTATCGATGTATTATATGGATTTTCACAGTTTTCACTTATTTTTTTAATTAAACATAAAACCGTTCTACTCTGTATATTTTTCTTATACCTAAAATGTATCCTTGCAATTAGACACAACTGCAGGTTCTGTTAATCAGGTTATGAAGGTAGCTGATTGTGATCTGAATCAGAATCTCTTTATTTGCATGTTCTCTTTTGCATGTCCCAGTCCCTTGTAGTGATCAAAAAACTGAATGTTATATTGTCTCCCGCTGTTCTGTCTTATCTGGCGGATTTAACCATCTGGCCTTGACGTGATTACAAACCCATCCAAATCTTTTGTTGTCCGCAGTGACAGAATCACCAGCGCCTTCACATGACAACAGCATTCAAGAGTCTCTGAATGAATATTAAATCTGAGTTGAAGGAGTAAAATTACATAAGCATGTGTTGGTGACTTGTAGGGCCAGAGGGGTTTATGCAACAGTATAGGGGGGCTACATTGGTCTCCATTACATAAAAGCAAACGTTGACATTTTGTAATTCATCCGCCTAAATTCCCTTGTCTTTAATAGTGCTTAATTACTCAATATTTTGTGCTGGCTGTCACCTCTAGTTAGCCTTGTTTAAAGCTTGCATCTCCCAAGGTTATTGTCAGCCTTTAGCACATCTGTTTAGTCTCAGAAGTTCTCATCCTTTAACTCCTCATGGAAAAAAGGAGACTAAAAACAGTTGCCTGTGCAGAGAGAAGAGTGTTCAGTGCTTGGAGGCTGAGTTTATTATCCAACCTCTCTAATTTGGTCCAGGATTAGCATGGATTTCATTGCACACTGGTCAATTTATCAACTTGGATGACTATGCTAAAGAATTTTGTGCTTCTTATTGACCAACACATTTGTGAATGTCAAGCATTAAGTGAAAAAAGTATACCACAACAGTAGTCCCTATGACTTACGTGCTTATTTTCAAGTCTTCTGAAGCCATATAGTCTGAAGCCATGATAGAACCCCGACATTACGGGGTTCAATCACTACATTAGAACCCCGACTTACGAAAATAATCCGTTCCGAGGTTGGCTTCGTAAGACAATCTTTTCGTAAGTCTGTCAGGCTTTTACATGTAAATTGCCTAATCCGTTCCAAGCACTACGAAAACACCACATTTAATTTTATAATAAAGCAATGCCGGTTCGGTATGGTATGACAAGCGCATCCCAGCTTCATACTTCTCAATTATCTCCCTTTTCGTCTCCATGGAGAGCATCCTCTTCTTCACTTTCACTTTCACTTTCATCGTGAAATAAAATGGGGGAGGAACGCCGCTACGCAGAGGCTGATGGGAGCGATGCTGACCAATAGGAGAGCAGGATGCTGCAGCGAAAGCTAGCGTCATTGCCAGGAGCAGTGTTGCCAGATTGGGTGGGTTCCCGGCGGGTTTTAAGAAGTAGTTGGGCTGGAAATCTTCAGTCCAATCTGGCAACACTGGCCGGGAGACAGCCAATGGGAGAGCGGGACGACTGGTGCGAGTTTCCGCGTCAGTGGCGCACGAATTTCAAAACAAAACTCGGAAATCGTCGCCTCGGCCGAGATTCCGTTTTTCGCATCTCGATCATTTTGTTGTTACTCAGGCGAAAAAAACCCCGAAATCTTTTATCGTATGTTGAACTTTTCGTACGTAGAGCGTTTCGTAAGGCAGGGTTCTACTGTACTTTTATGGTGTTTTTTAACCATTCTGCTAAACTCCTCCTTTTGTATTCTATGGGTAGAATTAATAAATTAACAAAGGTATAATGCTAGAACAACACAATAATAGGTACCTGATAATTAAACTTAATTCAATTAATGTATTTTGTTTTTCATTTCACAGTTTAATACATTCACCAGAGAGAGAGAAAAGAGTCCTGTTTACACCGAGTATTGAGTTGCGTTTTAGTCGATCAGATCACAAGTAGATGAGGGAGACTATTCCCTTTCCCTTTTACACCTGGTTTTGTAATCAGGTGTAAATTGGGTTCAACAATGTCAGTAGCCATATCACCCTGTAGCCTAAGACTGGTTGCCCACTGAAGCTAAGCAGGGTTGAGCTTGGTTAGTACCTGGATGGGAGACCTCCTGGGAAAAACTAGGTTGCTGCTGGAAGTGGTGTTAGGAGGCCAGCAGGGGGTGCTCACCCTGCGGTCTGTGTGGGTCCTACTGCCCCAGTATAGTGACGGGGACACTGTACTGCAAGAAGCACCGTCTTTCGGATGAGACGTTAAACCGAGGTCCTGACTCTCTGTGGTCATAAAAAATCCCAGGATGTCTTTCGCAAGAGTAGGGGTTTAACCCCGGCATCCGGGCCAAATTTGCCCATTGACCTTGGTACATCATGGCCTCCTAATCCCCCCCATACTCTAATTGGCTTCATCACTCTGTCTCCTCTCCACCAATAAGCTGGTGTGTGGTGAGCGTTCTGGCGCAATATGGCTGCCGTCGCATCATCCAGGTGGATGCTGCACATTGGTGGTGGTTGAGGAGATTCCCCCCTGCTATGTGAAGCGCTTTGAGCTCTGGAAAAGTATGTATTACTTTCGATCAAATGGATGAAATGCGTTTTTGCACAATTGTTATACGCATGCACTGAACGTAACGTAAAAACATATGAAGAGCAGCAGGTTTTGTTTCTGCTCTGTTAGCTGCAAGATCACACCAAACATGATGTCTGAGTGTTAGAAATAAGAAATGGAGAGAGAACATTGTGCTTGGTATGTTTTTCTTCAGGCGAGTTTTTAAGTTCTTCAAGTTTAAATCCCATCTAGCTAGCGAGCTTCCCATAATGTTTACACATTAAGTCATTAGGCAGAAAGTAGGTGGTCTTTTGCAGCTGTTACTAACATTGTTAACATATTCAACTACATAAGCATTTACACTATGAAAGCAATCCAGTCAAATGCGATTTCGACAACCTCTAGAGGTAGTCAAAAGGGGACTTAAAATAAAAGCTTAAAATGTTTTATATCACGTTTACACCTGTATTTAGCGCCGTTCCACTTATAATCCAATCCATCTTAATACCAGCATTAAATGGGGCCAGAGAGAGAGAGAGAGAATGTAGGTCTGTCAGGGCTAAACCTATGATTATAATAAAATATCTGAGACATTGTTTGTCACATTTGGTGGCATTTGTGCCCCAGACCATGGTGACCATTTACTTTTAGTGTATGAAAAAATGCAGCATGATTCCACAGGGAGATGAAATGCAAATAAGTAAAGGAATACTGCTTTAGAGCAACACAAGAATAGACAATTGAGAAATGCATGAAATTAAATATTAAAGTAATATAGTTTTTCCTCACAGTTAAACCCAATAATCACCTAAAAGAGAGGTCTTTCAGTGCTAAGCCTATGCTTACAACAGGGGCGTAGCCAGATTTTTTTTTTTTGAGGGGGCCCAGCCTAAAATGAGGGGGCCAAACTGCGCGCGATTGTTGACGGTTGATCTCAAAATTTCTGGCATGTTGGTGTTTGAGCATAACAAAGTCCATCTGGATTTGAACCTGAGCAGGGAAACCCCAATGGATTTCAAATCTATCACCTTAACCACTCGGCCACGACTAGTTGTGATGCAGTGCGCCTTTCTTGACTTTAGGGGTGCGTTCGGGCGTGCGGCGGGCGATATGTGCTTTCACTTTCGTTTTCACAGTCGCGATTTTAAACAATTGAAAATCTGAGGGGGCCGGACATGTAAATGAGGGGTCCCAGGCCCCCCCCCCGTGGCTATGCCACTGGCTTACAATATTCTAATTATACATCATACAACTTTTTTGTCACTTTTGGTGGCTTTTTGGTGTTGTTGTTTTTGTTTTGTTTTCTCAAGAGCACTGGTTAATTTCTCAACCAGTCCTCAGTTTAAATCAAAACAATTCTTATGACCTACTTATTCAAGTATTTGTTCTTTTGTTTTTCTGATTTTTTTTTTTTTTTAAGATACAGAATGATCACAAATGTCTTGACCTCGCTCTGGTGAAGAAATCACTTTCTCTGCCATGGATGAGTTTTGTAGGTTAATCTGAAGAAACGGGAAAAGGCTGAGCACGCATCGCTAACCAGCTTTTCTCTAGCAGCAATTCTCAGCCTCCCTTATTATATTCCCTTCCTCCAAAATGCTTTATCCTCTTCTTTTTTCATATTTTCTCTTTTCATCAGTAATTTCCTCAGTTGCTGTTTGCCCTGATCCCTCCCCGCCCTGACAACCACATCACCGAACCGGTGGTCAAACATTTAGTTTCAGGCAATAGGCCATGCCTTAATGCATTTTGGGTGAGCAAGTAATGATCGAATTATTTTTAGAGCGAATGCTCTTTGTGTTGTGACCGAGCTCCTCTGGCTAAAATAGTCATGCAAAAATTCTATGATCTTCACTTTATTGACTGCTGCATGGTGTTGTGGCCTGCAGGCTTGCCACCATCACTAGCAGACCCACTTTTGGGAGGTCCGCCAGTCAATAAAAACCTAATTTATTTGCATGATAAGGAAACAAAGTAGCACCGATCGACAGCAGTCTAGACATGACATGCAGTGATGACTTTCTACTTTGGAGATGGCAATATATGCTGTACTAGTCCCTGCTGGGTGAATTTGCTGTTATGAGGTGATGGCTGAGATAAATGTACATATTGAACCTAACGTTGCTTCTAAAAGCTATCGTCTCATTATAAAATGTATTTGCAAAAAAATAATGCTAATAGCTTTCCTTTTGAAAATTTGTGATTAATTGTAATAAATTATAGAAATGTATTCATAATTACAAGGTAATAACCCTAATCCAAACACCAACCTTAAATCTATAGTAAGTACATATAGTTAATTAATTGATATTACTAAGTAATAATTGCTCTGTAATAACATCACCTTAAAATAAAATAAAACGGCTTTTAATGGAGAAAACTGAATTCACCATACTTTGAGAATGAGCCATATATTTATGATATACCTTGACGTAATGCCTTCAGCTAATGTCTGAATGATTGCTTTAAGAAAGTATAATGAAAGTTGCCATGTTGCAATTTGCGAATCATGACAAAAACGAATTGGTATTAATCATAATAATACTGTGATTGTCTATGCTTGATATACATTTCAGTTAGTGCACATTGTGTGTGCTTTTGATAAAGAATAAAGCTTGCCAAGCAGACCCACTCATTTAGCCGTTTATGAGTAAATAAAAGGTCTCAGTTACGACTTACTTTAACTCCATGAAGAGAGAACGAGATGTTACATCGAAGACGGTCTGGGAACCCTTATGTCGTGAAGCATGTATAAATTCGAACAAATGGTGTGAATATATGTCAGAGACGGGTGAAGTCATTAGCCAGGAAGCCATGTCAGGCATGCATGAGGTGTGGCAAAGTGTCGTAGTGTCTCATTCCCTCTTCAGGGACCCAAGGTTACAGTCATAACTGAGACATTCCCTATCAAGGGAATACAGTTTGGGAACGGAAATAGCCACACCATCACAACAACACGGGCATGTCGAGTGAAACGTTGATCATTGCATTAGCACCAGGGTTTTCGGAGCCATGTTAAGGTCCAATTGGTAGAACCTGACGAAGGTGTGCGGTGAGGACCAGCTTACCGCAGCACAGACGTCTGACAGAGGAACTCCTGACAAGAGAACCTTAGAGGTGCCACACTCCTAGTTCAGCTTGACAGGTTGCAGTGAACAAAGCATATTCTGTTGCTACTGGTCATGGTCTTAGACATAAAGCCTGCTGTCCTTTAGAGTGTGCCACAGATATCCGCCGTGCCTCGGCAGCAGTGGGATCCGAACCTTGAGGACAGAGTGCCTGTGCAGCCTCCTCAAAGACTGCCAGGCGGGAGCCGAGCATTTGCAGTGGCAACTACTCACAGTGAGCACAGCCAGGCGGGAGCCGAGCATTCGCAGTGGCAACTACTCACAGAGAGCACAGCCAATATCCCTGCCCATATCCCTGCCCACACAGCGAAAACGCATGAATCACGCACGAATTACGCACAGATGTTCGTTTCTGGGCGGACCGTGCGTCGTATGCGTAATTCGTCGGTGGAACGAACGTGGACCGTCAGTGATTGGAAGTGGATATGCATCAAAGGCGGTTTGTGCGTGATTTTGAGTTTTGAACAGTTCAAAAAAATTTACGACGCGCAACTGTGCGTCAGTGTGCGTTATTCATGAGTCGGCGCGCGTAGTTTATGCGTCGAGTATGCGTGACTATGCGCGGGACTCGCGTCGGCCTTCAGTGCTTATGCGTCGGAACTGGTTCGAAACCACGCACGTCCACGTCCGTCCACTGACGCCCCACCTTCATATCACGCATGAACCGCGCACGTATCACGTTCATTCCACTGACAATGTGGATTCTGAAAGTGCTTGTACGTGAAACGTTCGCGAAGCGTGCGTGTTTGGACGCGCTCTGTCAGTGATCCATGCGTCGGGCGTGTGTCGAATGTTCCTTGAATACTTTGGTAGAAAAAAAAAAATCTGTGCGTGATTTGTGAGTAATTCATGCGTGATCGGCTGTGTGACTGGCCCTTTACTGAAGACACATAAGCTGCCATTACCAGCATTTGGCATGCTCTTATATTTTCCTGGTTTATGAGTTAACCCGTCTCTGACATACATTCACATCATTGGTAAGATTTCACATGCTAGGTGTTCGAAAAGCATCTTCAGCACAACCTTTAAATGGAACTTCATTACCCATCACAAAAATGAATTAAAACATTAAAGCATCAGTTACACTCCTAATTTGCATCATTTAATTTTTATTTTGTTGCATTAGCAGTAAAACATCCTGTATTTGAGAGTAAGTTTGTAAAAAAGAGAATATGACTTTAACAAACACATCCATTTTATTCTGACCACAATTACTTGGAAGTAGCCTACACTGTCATAATTACCACTTCTGAACTTCTGAACGGCGTAAGATTATTAATATTATTATTCCTGCTTCTGAAATGTCTGTACTAGCATTATTATTTTCTTCCTGATTATTTCCCATTTTAGAGCAGAGGTATTCAACATTATAACCTACGACCTGGGTAAATAGAGAGGGGCCACAATTTGACTTAAAACTATTTTAAGTTAAAATAAAAAACATTTAAAACAACCTAAACCAATTAAAAAGCAAGATCATTCTTATTTGAGTTATTCTCCTCAACAACTGTCTAGGAAAACATGAATATATGAGCTAGCCTACATTTTCCAGACCTGGAAAAGTCATGTAAATTAGTCAAACCTTAAATCACCATGGGCATTTTTATAATGAATATACATTTTTTCTAGTCATGCCAAGCTCTAAATCCCCCTTGTAAAAAATCTTTAGACAGTGAATCATAAATGACTTAGTCATTTAAGTTAATTTTTAAAAAGAATAGGGACCTTAAATAACATTCAGCTACTAGAACTTATTTTTACTTTACAGAAAAGTTTCAGTTCTTTGAAAATCAGTTTGAAAAATGGGAAGCCTTGGAGTCAGGTTTATTAAAAAGTATACAATGCTACCATTGTCCTGTGATTTTGATCAGATAGTAATATCATGGAATTTTCATATACTGCATACCATGGTAATAAATGATTTCCATATTCGTAACATGACCTACTTTAAAATATTCCATGATGAAATTTCCGTTTTGGAAATTCCATTAACAAAACACGAGGAGATTACTATGTTAACATGTCTAGAAAACCATTGTAATTCTATGGTCATTTTTATTTTATATTATTTTATTATTATTATTTTGCTGGCTTCATGAAAGCAATACAAAAAGAGCCCTCCAAACACCTGCACCTAATTAGTCTTCTGTCAGCACAGTTTGAATTGTGTTTGTTGTTAATTAAAATATCTTAAATACAATGCACTTACAATTTGAACTGTTCCTTGTGAAATATTTATGCATAGGCATAATATTCTAGCTCAATACTTGGGTAGAAGCTCAATTGATATGTGTGTGACACTTTAGTATGACATTAAAATCCTTTTCTTTTCTTTTTTTTTTACAACAAATGCTGTAAGTCATATGTCAGTGAAATGCTAAAATGCATTTGAGATGCACTTAATTCCATCTGTTTTTATACACATACACACTGTGTAGCTCTTTTTCTTCTTTTCTTTTTACAATGTGGAAATGGTTTATAGTGACGATTTCAATTGCCATATGTGGGATAAAGAAATGGAGTCTATTTTCTTCAGCTGAAGTCGGCAACCCAACTTCCTTTACCTGCACAAGTCATATAAATCACTTGTTCACATGCCAGTCTATCACAGAAAGCAGCTTGCCAATTATAGGGTTTAACAGAATTAACAGAATGGGATTTAACACACTCTCTTCATTTTTTTTTTTTTGAGTTTGGGGTCTGTTGGTGAGAAGTAGGCCTATATAGCAAATCCTCAGAGCTGAAGCTGTGAGATACATGATGGTGCGTGCACCAGCTTTGCATGATCAACAAAACAAGGACTGAATACAGATGAAAGCCTAGAGTGAAATGAGTGCGCTGGTGGAGGGAGATATCAAGGCTATAATGGAAGAAAACCATGGCAATGCTAATAGTGCCAGCTTGCAGGCTTCCTTGGCCTTTTTTTATGTTAGCATATGGGGAATAAGATGCTGATCATTTGACATTGCAGAAATACATCAGGATCATGGACCAGAACTTTTAACTTTGTAACTCAAGTATGTGCTTACATTAGCTGGTTCCATACAATGTTGAGAAATTAACTTCTGCATAAAATTGGAATAATTCACAAAACATTTGTGAAAAAAGTAAAGAGAAGACAACAAAATCAGGCAATGTAATTAGTCTCAAACTACATTCGTTTTTAAAATGATACACTACAAAGTAGTCATGCCATTGTTTACTCACTCTGATGTTTCTCTAAATTAATATACTATTGTTTTCAAGTTGCCCTGGTCCATATGGCAACATTCAGAATCACCATGTCCAAAAATAGCATAAACATATCATAAAAGTAGTCCAATAACTTTACTACTGTATTTACAAACTTCAAAAGAAAAGAATCGATCCCATTGGCGAAATTATGTGAGCAAAAAAAGGTTGATGCCTAAATGCATGAAACACCACTCAAAAATCATTTGCAATCCAAGCAGCTTTCTGCTCACGTGATCAGTTTAAACATGGGAACAATCTGTTTGGAGAATTTGGATGAATGGATGGATTGATGGATTTTCTGTGCACTTGTATGCAATTATTAGTTCATGAGAGCCCTTTGAGAATGTATAATGACCTGAGTATGCAGTGCCAAAGCGCTTTATCCAAGTTGCACCATTATACAGAGGTGGTCTGCAGATGCTGGTGGGCAACTCTCTGTTCCTACATATGGCCCCGACACAGATATATTACCTCCTGGATGCTACCTGATCCATTGTGCAAGTCAAAGAAAGCAGTCGACGAGACAGGCTGTTGTGCAGGTCGTTTTGCACATGGTCTGTGGATACTAGACTGCTTTTACAGTTCAGAGAATAAATTTACTTGCTGGGAAACCAGTGGTGATCAATAAACCTGCAGCACGCACAATAACAGCCTGTGCTTGAAGCTTAAGCCCAATTGAGAATGTCCTTGACATGAAACATTCTGCTAGCACTCCAGCGGCTTTCTTTTCATTTACCGCCGTGATGACTCGAAACAACTCAGCGTTCTTTCTTTTTTCCTCAGCCATCAGGCACCTTGTTGTTCATCTAGCTATATTAACACTGACACAACCATGAGTAACTACTTTGTCAGTAGCATCAAAAAAGACAGCCATTGTGCTTATATTTACAAAAAATACAATGATGAGTATTGTCTAAAAGTTTGAAAAATGGCTTTTCTGTATGTTGCATTAACTGCAAAACAAATCAGTTTTTTGAATTAATGCACTATGGTGTATTGGCATTCATTTACAGAATATGAATAAAGAGAACCTCAGTGTGGGAAAACTAATACCTGAAATGTATATCGAGAAGTTAATAGTTAATAGCTTTTGAAAGTCTGTGTGTTCTAAAGTGTTCAAAATGCATGGCACACTATCATTGATGGGGACTGTCATAAAAGGAGCTCCACTGAATAACAAATAGCGTCAGAAGCGTTTATAAATGTCATGCTTATCTCTTATTCTGACCACGCTGTGCTTTCATCTAGATATTTTTCTTGAGTTTCTTAGGGAGACTATGACTTTTCCCTTTTCCAAAGTGTTGGACAGCAAACAAAGCAAACAGATCAAAAATTGGTTGTGTGTACTTGCAGCGGCACTATTAAGTTTTATATCGTTTACTCACCTCATGTCATCCCAACCCCTTATAATTTTCTTTCATTTCAGTGAAACATAAAAGGAGATCTTCCGTATTAGAAAAGTAGATTTATACTGTCAACCTACAAAAAAGACAAATAAGACGTTGTGTAAGTAACAGACAGAAATGTAAGAGTTCTTTGCATTTTTGTTTTATGTATTTGATTTTTAGCTAATATTTTTTTAAATCCTTATAAAAAGGAAATCTCTGAAAAGAAATACAGAATTAATAATACCCTTATTAAGTTAACTTGCGCTTCGTCAAGACAGTGTGGGAACGGTCTGCGTGATTGCGTCAAGAAGCACATATGTACTCCAACTAATTGTGTGAAGAGATGTCAAGCGATGAGGCGGGTGACATCACAAATAAGGAAACTATAAAAGAGCAAACAACAGTCGCTTCTGTGTCTTCAGTAGCGCTTTGTGTGATCGTTTGTCTTATTTTTTGCTATCTGTCTACCAACTCTAATTTGTGACCGGCCTCGTATCATGCTACAACTTCGCACTATGCACCGATAGTTGGCTTTAAAGAGTACAGTTATGTGGTGATGCCTAGGGTTGAGGAGACACTAGCGAGCTTTCTATGGAGAGGCATTTATGGTTAAACCTGAGTGAAATCAAAGAAAGTGATAAGAGCTTTTTGGTTGACCCCTGGTAGCACCTCCTGCCCTCTTCGGTGACGGAGTCACTACTGTCGTCGAGAGGTTCCAGGAGGCCACTAAGTAAACCGTGGCACTCTCAGGTCTCAGGAGCTGCTGAACGGGAGCTGCTGCAAAATCCCAGCTCTTCGTACCGTGCCACACATAAACAGAGCGTTCTTAAAATTTCTGGCAGCGTGTAAGCTCCTGCCGAATATTTAGTGTATATTAGTGTGAATATTAGTATGAATGGGTCCATCCACACTATCAATAAGGGTTAAACTGTTCAGTTCGAGTCTCACCTGCCCCGTGACCCGTTTATTAGGGTCCGACCCACTATGGTGGCCCCCAGGCAGGCTCTGGTTATGGAACAGTAAGTGGATAATCTGCTGGGGAAAGGGGCCATAGCATATATTTCCCTCCCAGTTATCATGTGATTTTTTTTATAGAATTAGGGATTTACAACTGTTACTTCATCATTCCAAAGAATGATGGAGGGTTGCGTTCCAACTTGGACTTGCGCCTGCTGAATCTCTTGATCATGCAGCTCAGGTTCAAGATGTTAACTCTGGGGCAGATCATTCCTCAGACCAGATTTGAAGACAGTTTTGTGACAATAGATCTAAAGTACACATACTTCCATATATCCATCCTTCCACAAAAGACGAAGATTCTGAGGTTTGCCTTTGGGGGCAAGGTGTACCAGTATCGCTAGCACCGCTGCCTCTTCAGGCATTTGTATACGGATCTACTTAGACGATTGGTTGATTTGAGTTCAGTGTCAAAAGTTAGCGATTCAACTTCGAGATCATCTTACATCCCTGAGGGTCTGTCTCACCTTGGCCAGGTAGAGTGTGATTGGGGTCTTAGTGTCCCTCCTCGATGTCTGTCCTCTCTGATATAGGGACCTGACGTCCCAGGTGGAGGGCTCAATGGAAGCACCCCCTCCCAGAACTGTGAAAGCTTTGAGCTTGGCTTCTGAGGGGGCCAAGCTCATATACTCTGGTCTCTTAACCGAGGTTGTTGATACCATTCTCCAGTCCAGAGCCCCTGTCACAAGGATACCGGCCTGGGATCTGTCACTTTCAGGGACTTAGGCCAGAGAAAAGAAAATCTGCTTTGCCCGGTTTCAAGCATTGGATGCTCACATCCACAAAGCTGCCCTCTGGCAAAAACTGTTCATATGTTTTAGGCCCCCTAAAAAAGGGTTCAAAAAAGAGGATGAGGAAGTGGATAGTTGAGGCTTATTCATCCACCACGTTGACCACACCCTTGGTAGTCCGAGCCCACTCTACAAGGCTGCATCTAACGCCCATTTTTGAGGTTTTATAACCTAGACTTACAAACCTAGGTTACTTCTATTATTATTATTATTATGTGGCGAGCAGGGCGGGGTCGAGGGACCGTGAGAGCGTCACGAGAGCCGGTGGCGTGATGGATAATGAGCGACACCTGCGAGCCATCGGTCTCTCGTCTCACGGAGGAGCGGAGGCTTAAAAGGAGGAGCGACGACAGTGAAGACGAGAGAGGACCAGGCCTGGGACTTATGTTGTGTTTGTGTGGGCGGCGGTCGACCGCGAGGGGCCGCCGCCATTACTTTAGTTTTGGATTTATGTTTTATTTTATTATTAAAGTGTGTTAAATGTCTGCCGGTTCCCGCCTCCTTCCTCCCTGAACAAAGACATGGTTACACTGGTGCCGAAACCCGGGAGGTTGGAGGGACACGCTGTCGGAGAGCTCTCGCTGCTGGGAGAACTCGCGGTGCTGTGAAGGTCGGGCAGCGCGAGAGGGTGAAAACCGCGAGCGTCTGCCCGAGGCGGTGGTGCTGGAGCGAGAGAGGATCGACTGGGACGGCGAGCTAGAGACCGCGCTCCTGGGACGAGGTGGGAGGCTGCCGTCTGCGAGGGAGCGGAGGAGTCGCCCCGTTTGCCAGCGCGCCGAAAGCCTGCTGCCGTCCGCCATGCTGGGGAGGAGCAGGAAACGGGGGACTCGCTGCCGGCTGCCCTCGAGAGGAGTCGTCTCCGGCCGCCAGGAGGCGGAGGAGCGCCAAGCCGTCCAGCGATCAGCGTCCGGTGCCACCGCATGGCGCCGCGAGGAAGTCTCTCGGTCAGTCGAGGACCGAGAGTCAGCGTGTCTGGGAACCGGACCAAGATTTTTTTTTTTTTTCCTCTCTCCCCTCTCTCGTCGCTGTCGCTCCTCTTGTCTCCGTTTCCTTTTCCCTCGCCTCGTCTGTCCTTACCCCCAGGTACCGCGGCCGCCGTGATCGGGCCCCCCCCGGAGGAGGGGGGGGGGGGGGGGAGTAGAGCGCAGTCTCGGGAGTACCCCCCGGCCTGCGAAGGGCGTTGGGGGTATGTGGCGAGCAGGGCGGGGTCGAGGGACCGTGAGAGCGTCACGAGAGCCGGTGGCGTGATGGATAATGAGCGACACCTGCGAGCCATCGGTCTCTCGTCTCACGGAGGAGCGGAGGCTTAAAAGGAGGAGCGACGACAGTGAAGACGAGAGAGGACCAGGCCTGGGACTTATGTTGTGTTTGTGTGGGCGGCGGTCGACCGCGAGGGGCCGCCGCCATTACTTTAGTTTTGGATTTATGTTTTATTTTATTATTAAAGTGTGTTAAATGTCTGCCGGTTCCCGCCTCCTTCCTCCCTGAACAAAGACATGGTTACATATTATTATTATTATTATTGTTATTTTATAAAGTATTATGAAATACAATTTTCCAATTTTACATATACATACACTCACACACATATTTACTAAGCTCATTATAAATTTTGATGACAGCACAAAATTTAATTAGTCAGAGAAGTTGTTTAACAAGACTAAGTTAATAAGAGCTGGCCAAAGGTCACGGCCTGCAGTGCAATGAGACACGAATGACGCAACGCTAGGGAACTCAGGCTAGGCATAAGAACTGTCCTCATTAACAGGCACCTTTTACTGTGTCTGCTCTCGAATCCGCGGAGAGGCCAATTAGCAGATGAAACTTATTTTTTTTACAGGGCTTTGTGTGTTGTGCACTGGAAATTACAACTAATCTAATAGAGCCATAGCTTATGCACCTCAAATATTTATAGCATGACGCATCCAATATGGCTAATAACAAACAATGATTTATTTTTTGAATACTGAGAAAGTAATCATTGTGATCATGGTGCTGACATAGGACATGTTTCTCATTTTATTACTGCAGCTTATAACATGCATTAACATTTTCGAAAGCTTATCAAAACCTTTGATATTTACAGTGACTATAAGAGAGACCTGATTTGGTGAATTTAAATCCAGTGAAAAGTAATTTGAGGTAGTTTGTGAAATAATTATTCTGTGATTTTTTATATCTTGTTCATTATATTCATTGCTTTGCTGTAGAAGAAAAAAAAACAGTTATAGCAGAATTTCTAGGCTTATCCTCAGTACTCAAAGAAAATGATTAAATGATTAAGAAACAAGTGATTAAGTACTAACCAAGCTTTGTGTGTGTACATAATATCTATGCCGTGTATGTATGTATATATATATATATATATATATATATATATATATATATATATATATATATATATATAAACACAACACATTTTCTTGGGAGGAGCTATATAGCTTAACTTTGGAGTAGGCTCAGATGGAGGATTCAATATCGGACTATGCTCAGGGGCTGGAATGTTTGTAGCCTAGACAAACAAATATGCTAGAGCCATTATAGACAGTGCTAGGCTATCATATTTGAGCTCTGGAATTTCTCTCACAGGAACAGGCTCGGGTACTCTTCTCACTGGAACGGACTCAGGAATTTCTCTCACTGGAACTAGCACAGACTCTGGAATTTCAACTACTTGGCTTCTGGCTGGCTCACTGGCTTTCTCCTCACTCAATGATAAAAGGGTATCCATTGTGGATAAACACTCATTCCACAAAGTCCTGGAATCTCCCTTGAGGCCCTCTGTGTGTGGGCCTCAAGAGACAGGGAGAGAAGAGAGAGGAGGAGGAGAGTCTTCACTGCTGCTAAATCCATTTTAGTGGTTCTGTCATGCGTGCTGGTTGCAGCAACAACAAAAAAAGTTCACAAAACACTCTGGGTCGCGGGAATTTGAAAAGAACATTAAACATAGTAATGATGAACTGATGATAAGAGACAAAACTAAACAGGACTAAATGCAGGGCTTAAGTACAATGCAAACAAAGGAGCTAGTTAACTAGACACACCTGAACAGAATACTAAATCAATCATTATCCATTGAGACAAACAAGCAGGAAGTGTAGGAAGACAGAACTAATTAATACACTAGGGAACTATCCTAGAAACTTGATTGCCTTAGATCAGGGGTCGGCAACCCAGAATGTTGAAAGAGCCATATTGGACCAAAAAATATTGGTGCGGACCGATCATTCTGTCGATTGGGGTGCGCGGACCGATTGAGCGGAGCGACCGCGCATGCAGTGCGATACTCCTTTCATTCGTGAGTGGAGCGATCGCGGACAGCGGGACCACCGCTATAAGTTACGTGAAGGGGATGAAAGAGCCGCATCACAAGGGTGAAAGAGCCGCGGGTTGGCGACCCCTGCCCTAGATGACAAGTAAGGAACCGAAAAACTCTAGACATGAACAAAAAACACAAAATGTGACAGAAGGTGCATCGTTATACCGTTATATATGTCCACAATATGTATATATAATGTATGTGTGCGTTTGTGTGTATATGTATATGCTGTTAATAATTAAGGGAACACTCCCTTAATCATCTCAGTATAACACTAAGTCAATTCAGGGATATTAATCTGTCCAATTACGAAGCATAAGTGATTGTGAATCAATTTTACCTCTTTGGTACAAATCAGAATCAGAATGAGCTTTATTTCCCAGGTGTGTTTACACACACACAATAAATTTGTCTTAGTGACTGCCGCATCCAGTGCTGAGGAAAATACAGACATGGTGCTGACATACATGATTTTGCAGAAATACATAGAAATACATTTATTTTTTCTTGCATTATTTTTTTTTTAAAGTAACAACAGGTGCACTGGAGAGGTAACAGTAAGTCAACCTTCAAAAATGGAATGATTTTGTAGTGGGTGTCCATGGACAATTGTCCTCTCCTTTTTCTTCCTGACTGATTTGTCTTAAGTTTTGTGTTTTTTTAGGGTCCTTATCACTGTCTGTAGGATGAGGCAATACCTGCAACCCAATCAGGTTGCACAGGCAGTCCAGGATGGTACATCCATACGTCCATACAAGCAGAGTTTCAGGGATAAAGAAGGGTAAGAACCCAGCAGCAGGACCAGTTTATGCTCCTTTGTTTGAGGAGGAACAGGAGAAGCACTGCCAGAGCTCTACAAAACCTGATCTCCAGCAGGCTAATGGTGTGCATATTTCTGACCAAACTGTCAGAAACAAACTTCCTTAAGGTGGCATGAGGGCCAAATGTCCACTAGTGAGACCTGGGCTCACAGCTCAGCGCCGTGCAGCTCGATTGGCATTTGACAGAGATCACCAGAATCGGCAAGTCTGTCTATGGCTCCCGTTCTTTTCACGGATAATAGCAAGTTAACACTGAGTACATAATATAGACGGGAAAGACTTTGGAGATGTTGTGGGGAATGTTGTGAATCACCCCAGATGAATATCCCTGGAGGTTCACACAGACCTCTACGTGTTAGTCAATGGTTTCTTTACTCCTGTTAGGTACCGGGATTAAATTCTCAGACCTTATGACCTTATGCTTGTACAGTGGGCCCTGAGTTGCATGCTGGTACAGTGGGCACCTCCTGGTGCATGTTAGCACCCAGAATCATGGGGCTAGACAGTGTAGGAAGATTTTAGATAACAAAGGCATTGATGCTTTTGACTGGCCATCACAATTCCTCAGACCTAAACACAATTGAGAACCTCTGTGATTTTATGTATTGGAGCCACAAAGTAGCACCACAAATTGTCCAGAAGCTCACTGATGCCCTGATTGAGGTCTGGGAGGAGATCCCCCAGCTCATCATGAATGCCAAGATGTTGTCGTGTGGGCCGCACACACTGACTTATGGTATGAGTTGCCATAACTTCATGCAAATAAGCCTGTAACTATTTTTTTCTTCTTTTTTTCCCCACAATGTTTTTTGGTATGATTTTGAATAAAGCCCTCAGTGTGTTGATGATTGTGGTTTCCATTGACTGTTGTGTGTGTGTGTGTGTGTGTGTGTGTGTGTGTGTATATATATATATATATATATGTATATATATATACACGTTCATATACAACAGTCAATGGAAACCACAATCATCATAACCTCTTTGTTTAACCAACTTCATCAGAAAGATTCATTTTGGTAGGGTTTTGCTGGTTAGGGGTCTAGTTTAAGGGGTTCAACAGCTAAACTAGAACTAATCAGGATAAAGCAACCTGGATGAACAAAGAAATTCACTCTTGTCTAGTCTTTTCAGTGGAACTTATTATAAGTGTCATTAATTATTACTGTAATGTTTGGCGGTAATTACATACAGTGGACATATTTATATTTTTTCCATTGTTTATTTTGCAGTCTTTTAAAATCATGCTAAATAGTCAAGTTGTCTTTAATCCTTCCTATCTTGAATATGACATTTAAGCCTTTGTTGATATCCATCTCAGCTCAGTTTGTGTAATGTTAACTGCAGTGAGAGATGGAGTAAAGTGAGAAGGAAAGCCCTAGTGATTTGCGGAATTGAGTTGTAGATGAAGAGGGTGAGAGTCAGCTTAGCCTAGCTTGACCTCTGCACTGTTGTTTATGAGATCAGTCCCAGGCTGCCCAGTGGACTGAATTGTACCTACACAGCTTTGTCAGGGTTTGAACCCTACTTTGAAACTGTCAAGCTGCGTGCTACTTGGAATTTAAAATACTTAGGCTGGAGTCAAGATAAACTTCAAGTATTTATTTACGATACAAGTTGCTAATAAAAAAAGGTGCTAATTAAATAATAATTGGCTTTGTTTTAGGGAGAAATGGGGAGTTGCAGGATTGAATCACGGATGAGTCCTGTTTTTTGCACTTTATTTTCCATCTTCCCAAAGTAGTTTATATATATTTGGTTAAATGTCTAGAAAAAGGCCTATGGTGATCACAAACTCAAGATATTTTCACAATTTGTTAAGCTTTTTCGTGGACAGTACACCAGCAAGTAAACACCTTTACCCACTTTAACAGTGCCGTTGTGTTGATAATTGTGCTTTTGCAAATTATTCGAACAAAAACAGATTTGCAGATTTAAAATAGTTTGAAAAAGCTGTTGGAAAATTAGTGGTTGTGATGTTGAATCATGCGAATATGGAGTAGTTCATTTATAGCCTTTAGATTTTCACTCATGGCAATTGTAATAAGTCTCATTGTAATAAGACTAAGTATCTCAATGAACAAACCATGTAAGAATCATACAATTTTACTTGTCACAGCCCTGCTGAAGAATCCATGTTGTTCCTGGTATAGTGCTGGTCTATCTGAAGAACCTAGGTTGTGTGTGTATATATATATATATACACACACATATATATATATGTATATATATGTATATATATATAATATGTGTATGTGTGTGTTTGTATATGCTTACAGGCTAAATGTTTACAGGCAATATACAGCTGTAGGTTTTATTTGAATATTTTCTTCATATTTCCAAGCATTAATGAACCTTAGAATAAATAAACCAAAAAAACTACATAAATGCTTAAAGGTAAGGGTAAAAATAGGTTTGCCATTAAGGTATTATTTAAAATAATTAATGATACACACGTTTTTTTTTGTCGAGGGAATAAGTCCGAAACCTGAAAAATGCTGCCTCCGCAGGCAGTATGCGGACGTAGTAAGGCAAAAACATTCTGTCTAATGGGATACATTCATCTGATGGATGTATCGTTCGCTGCCTATGTTATTCCACAATACTGTGCTACTCCATTCTATAACAGTTGAGCTAAAAAAATAAAAACGATGTTTGAAAATTGCAGTTGGTGTTCATTTTGTGTGTAAATGTGTTTGTTTTTTTAACCTACTTTTTTTGCACTTTTAGGGTCATCACTACTAAAGAGGGCAAATTGCTGTGAGAGTGAAATCCCTAAAAAGCTCTGAAGGGTTTGAAAAGTTCAGAGCATGATCTACTGACAACTCATGTATTAAAGAACTGTGACGCAGCTGAATAATTTCCATAATGGCTAACACAATCTTCTAAGAGCAGCGCAAGCTAGCATCTAGCTTAAGACATGCTTTTTTGAGCGGTAAATAATGGCGCTAATACCAGTAAATTGGCTAGTGCAAACCTTTGTAAATCACCTTGCATGATTCATTTAATCATTCCCTGCACCTGAAAGGGAAACTACAAATGCATATGCAGTAAGGTCAACTGTCCACGCTTTTCACTGCGTTTTTGGTAAATCCTGACAGTAGTTTTTATTGCCAAAAGAGGGTTTGAGCTGGCCCAAGCTATTAGTAAATCCAGCCCTTGATATCATTTCTAGCGAGAAATTACTATTGCAGTAATTAAATATTCATTTAGTTATCATCAAAGCTCTCTCTATTTTGTTGTAGATCATTAAACCATTACGCTGCCTCAGAAGCCTGTCCGATATCAGTTTCCGGAAGTACCTTCATACGCAAATGCTGCCTCAAAAGTCATTGCCTGATAGGGCAGTGATGCAACAAGTTGCCTAAGCTTTCAGATACAGCCAGGTTGATGCTAATTTCTGGTTTGGCCTTCAAAAATATGTCATCTCTGCAGCACTCAATTCAACTGTAATAATATAACTACTAAATATTTCTTAAAACCAAAAAGATTTAGTATTTATCTCAACGTCATTGGAAAAATGTACTTGTGTGAATATACAGGGAGTGCAGAATTATTAGGCAAGTTGTATTTTTGAGGATTAATTTTATTATTGAACAACAACCATGTTCTCACTGAACACAAAAAACTCATTAATATCAAAGCTGAATATTTTTGTATCAATATTTTAAGTAGTTTTTAGTTTTAGCTATTTTAGGGGGATATCTGTGCGTGCAGGTGACTATTACTGTGCATAATTATTAGGCAACTTAACAAAAAACAAATTTATACCCATTTCAATTATTTATTTTTACCAGTGAAACCAATATAACATCTCAACATTCACAAATATACATTTCTGACATTCAAAAACCAAACAAAAACAAATCAGTGACCAATATAGCCACCTTTCTTTGCAAGGACACTCAAAAGCCTGCCATCCATGGATTCTGTCAGTGTTTTGATCTGTTCACCATCAACATTGCGTGCAGCAGCAACCACAGCCTCCCAGACACTGTTCAGAGAGGTGTACTGTTTTCCCTCCTTGTAAATTGCACATTTGATGATGGACCACAGGTTCTCAATGGGGTTCAGATCAGGTGAACAAGGAGGCCATATCATTAGATTTTCTTCTTTTATACCCTTTCTTGCCAGCCACGCTGTGGAGTACTTGGACGCGTGTGATGGAGCATTGTCCTGCATGAAAATCATGTTTTTCTTGAAGGATGCAGACTTCTTCCTGTACCACAGCTTGAAGAAGGTGTCTTCCAGAAACTGGCAGTAGGACTGGTAGTTGAGCTTGACTCCATCCTCAACCCAAAAAGGCCCCACAAGCTCATCTTTGATGATACCAGCCCAAACCAGTACTCCACCTCCACCTTGCTGGCGTCTGAGTCGGACTGGAGCTCTCTGCCCTTTACCAATCCAGCCACGGGCCCATCAAGACTCACTCTCATTTCATCAGTCCATAAAACCTTAGAAAAATCAGTCTTGAGATATTTCTTGGCCCAGTCTTGACGTTTCAGCTTGTCTGTCTTGTTCAGTGGTGGTCGACTTTCTGCCTTTCTTACCTTGGCCATGTCTCTGAGTATTGCACACCTTGTGCTTTTGGGCACTCCAGTGATGTTGCAGCTCTGAAATATGGCCAAACTGGTGGCAAGTGGCATCTTGGCAGCTGCACGCTTGACTTTTCTCAGTTCACGGGCAGTTATTTTGCGCCTTGGTTTTTCCGCACACTTCTTGCGACCCTGTTGACTATTTTGAATGAAACGCTTGATTGTTTGATGATCACGCTTCAGAAGCTTGGCTATTTTAAGACTGCTGCATCCCTCTGCAATATATCTCACTATTTTTGACTTTTCTGAGCCTGTCAAGTCCTTCTTTTGACCCATTTTGCCAAAGGAAAGGAAGTTGCCTAATAATTATGCACACCTGATATAGGGTGCTGATGTCATTAGACCACACCCCTTCTCATTACAGAGATGCACATCACCTAATATGCTTAATTGGTTGTAGGCTTTCCAGCCTATACAGCTTGGAGTAAGACAACATGCATAACGAGGATGATGTGGTCAAAATACTCATTTGCCTAATAATTCTGCACTCCCTGTATCTACAAAGCCAATACATACAAATCACTGCGGTTTACTATTGCAATGAGGTACACTAGATAGACAGTAATAACTTTTCATAAAACATTTAAAATAATAACATGATTTCAGGGGCAGATTATTGATTAGTGAAGACTATTTTTCTCGTGGTTCCTTACACAATATAATATTATATAATGACCTCAAAACACTTCTGCCATAGTGCTTGATTTATAAACTATGTGTAATGTTTGCATCATATAACCAGCTCTTAACAGCTATTTTCTTATTTTCTAACAAGAAAAAAGATAAGAATATTTTGTATTAAAACTTTTCTTAAGAATGTTCTTATCTTTTATCTTAAGATTGTCCTTAAGGCAACATTTATAAAGTATTCATATTCCCAAAAAATCATCGTAAGTTAGGATAACCATCAACCTGTCTTAAATCCCCAAAGGTAAGATGTTTAATGCATTTATTGGGTTGTTTCAGAGATAAAGCATTATAATATAATACTAGATACATACAGTGTAATACATATTACTTGTTTGAGTGCCACAGATTGATCACTAGAGTGAATGCGTAGGCTGTACATGATGTGTTCACTCTAGCTAGAACTAGCAAGACAGCACACAGAAATACAAGACACATGCACTCCATAGAGAGAGTGCGAAAAGATGGGGTGCAAATGAATGGGAATAACTGCTGCATCTTCTTGAGACAGGTTCTTTTAAAATAACTATTTTAACTTGACAGCACATTAAAAGCACGGCGCTGAGTGATTAACTTGATTCAAGGCAGTCATGAGGAAAATAATCTGCACACTTATTATGATAACCACGGCAATCTGCAGGCAGCGCAAAAAAAAACGAGATTTGAGGTATTTTTTTTTTCTATCAATAACACCAAAGCCTGTCATTTTATGAAACATAAAGACAGCCAGAGTAATAAAACATTGCCAGATTCACTTCATCTGTTTTAGATAAAACTGAACTTGTTTTTAGCACCACTCACTGGACATTTCTCCTTGAATTTGCCATGAAACATGTAAGAAATTGCAGAAATGTCCCCACAATGAGCCTTGGTTGTTTTATCTTACACAAAAACATTAAGAGTCTGCATTAGTTTGATGGAATAAATTATTCAAAACATAGTATTTGTATGTTATAATGAATACCTTTTTCGTCCTAAACAGCTGGTTAAGGGCCAGTCACAC
Source organism: Rhodeus uyekii (assembly GCA_037043235.1). Classification (NCBI taxonomy): domain Eukaryota; kingdom Metazoa; phylum Chordata; class Actinopteri; order Cypriniformes; family Acheilognathidae; genus Rhodeus; species Rhodeus uyekii. Next base: position 603,208 of record JAWRVZ010000179.1, on the reverse strand, counting down.
AGCGAAAACGCATGAATCACGCACGAATTACGCACAGATTTTCGTTTCTGTGCGGAGCGTGCGTCGTATGCGTAATTTGTCGGTGGAACGATCGTGGACCGTCAGTGATTGTAAGTGGATGTGTGTCGAAGGCGGTTTGTGCGTGATTTTGAATTTTGAATGGTTAAAAAATTTTACGACGTGCAACTGTGCGTCAGTGTGCGTTATTCATGAGTCGGCGTGCGTAGTTTATGCGTCGAGTATGCGTGACTATGTGCGGGGCACGCGTTGGCCATCAGTGCTTATGTGTCGGAACTGGTTCGAAAGTGTGGATGTGGATTCTAAAAGTGCTTGTACGTGGAACGTTCACGAAGCGTGCGTGTTTGGACGCGCTCCGTCAGTGATTCATGCATCGGGCGTGCGTCGAATGTTTGTGGAATACTTTGGTCAATTTCTTGACGCACAAGCACGCACAAACCCAATCTGTGCGTGATTTGTGAGTGATTCATGCGTGATCGGCTGTGTGACTGGCCCTAAAGTTTGAAAACAGCTTACTTATACTATCACACTTCTAAAAGAGTGGCGTTATCGCCCAATCCTGCTAATCTCAAAATGTCGGATACTATATATCACTGAAAAACTTCTCAGGAGTGAGTCCTTTCTAGATTACTGAGCTTGTGTGACCTTTTTGAGGTTTTAAAATTGTTGACTGCGAATGACAGCATGCCA